>JAULAV010004890.1:0-25000 GCA_030789695.1 Scilla litardierei | reverse complement strand
ACTCCCTCCTCATCTTGCATGAAGGAACGAGTAGGGTAAGAGACTCTAAACTCATTGTTGTTAATAAAGATTACGAGTTATTTCATATGCAACAGGGTGAGAAGATGAAGGAGTATTATGCTCGTTTCGTCGACATCACCAACGAGTTGGAGGCTCTTGGGAAAATCTACACCCAAAAGGAGAAAGTCTCCAAGATCATTGGCGGACTTCCTTCTTGTTGGGAGAAACGTACCTTCGCCATTGTAACGACTGGTTTTTCTATGTATTGACTATTATATATTATGGATGTTCTCTTCCTTGTGTGTTTTTCTCCTGTTGAACGTTTTGAGCTTCGTAGCGTCCATATCGTAGAGCTAGGTTGATCCTAGAAGCCATAGGAATCTTCCCAAAAGCTTCGCGCTTCAATTAGACACTTTTCGTGCATCTTAGTTGGTTCAAGAAGGAGAACCAACCGACTAGATTGCAATCTAGTCGGTCGACAACTCTTCAGGAACCGACTAGTTCATCTTGTATATTTCAGCCGAGTTACTGTTTACACTTAGTCGGTCTAAGCACATCCATCGACCGACTTGTTCTCAAACTAGTCGGTTAGAATTTCTTCTCAGACCGACTAACTCTGTCTTTCATAGTTTGCCCTTAGTCAGTCAATGAATATTCACCGACCGACTAGTTCCCAAACTAGTCGGTTGACGGACCTTCACAGATCGACTAGATCTGTCTACCCTGTGTCAACCTTGTTCACTCTTGCCTTTTAGTCGGTCTCAGTTGGACGACCGACCGACTATTTCCCAAACTAGTCGGTCGACTACTCTTCACTGACCAACTAGCATGCCCAGAAACCCTAGGTTAAGTCGTAGCCGCCGCTTATTGTTTCTATTTAAACCATATATGTTTTCATTTCTTCTTTCACTTTTCTTAGCCGATCTTCTTCCCCAATCATCCCCCAACCTTTCTCCTACCCTTCCTCATCCTCCCGTGCTCTCTTCCCTTCTCCATTGCGCCGGCACCACCCCGTAGGCCGCCGGCCGACCACTAAACCCCCAAATTCCCTTTAGCTCCAGATTTTCCCCGTCATTCTCCCATCTCCAGATCCATTACATATCAGCCGTAGGAGATCTCTTCAGCCGCAACTTCTTGCTCGGATCGCTTTTCCGTTGCCGTGCTAGCTCAGATTTGGCGACGACAAATCCGGATACGTCGAGATCTTCTCCTACCGCAGATTCGTAGGCGTCTTTGATCATCGTTTTCTTCCGCTTCGTATACTGTTAGTGTTCTACCTTTAAATCTTCCCATAACCCACACAGTAATTTAGAAAACCTAATAAAAATGGATTGCTAGACGTTGTAGGATTCCAATACAAATCCGGATTAGAACATCAAATTCTGATTTTCTGTTTTGCCATAACAGTGACCCATTCCCGTAGATTAGCGAACTCTCGTCGACCATCAACCTCGGTACCAGGCAAGTGAAACTTTCCAACCTTTGTTTAAGGCCATGCTTTAGGCCATTTCCTTGCTTTAGCGTGAAAGAGACTAGACCGTGAGATGATAGCGGTCTAGGCGCAATTCCCAGTTCTAGCTTGACAACGAAGCTAGAATTGCTTTTGTCATTTCATGTCATGCATTTGCCTGTCACGTTTAATTTCTTTAACGGTACGCATTTTAATTGAATATCTGCCATGCATTTGCTTCCTTACATGCCATTTGATTGGTATGTTGCATCGTAGCACACGCTACAAAAATCCTTGTACAATCCGTGTTTCCGGCTAGGCACCTGCTATGCGGGCATAACCCTACGTCATACTCGTTAAAAACACTTCCTGGCTCGTGATCCAGAAGCGAGCATTCCGTGTTCGGGGGTAAGGCCCTGGATCGATACACGTGGAGGGGTAGGGATAAACGGTCACTTGAGCGTTAGAGTTGGCCCGTACAGCCTCTCTAGCCAAAGGGCGGAATCTCTGTGCACGACGTGCTTACAATACTTGTACTTGTCCTTGTGAATGTATACTTGTATCTTTGTCATGTCCATGTTTCCATGTCATACTTGGTGTTTACTTATTTGCTGCACGTCTTATACATGTGCCATGTCATGCACACTTTAGAATTGCTAGGTTGCTTTCACCTTTCTTTTAGTTTCCTTGCACAAAGTCTTGTAGACTTTGCTGACATGTGCCCCTTCTCTTTGGGTGTCGCATGTTAGTTGCTGAGCCAGAGACCACAGTTGAGGGTGACGAGTTCGTGGAGTTTGTGCCATATTCCGTTGCTGACGTAGAGTACGAGGACACCGGTGACCAGTCCTAGTGTTCCATCGTCATTTCTTTGTTAGTTGTTGTTTGCTTGTCGGTGAGTAGCACCTTTTGTTAATTGTTCTTTGTTGGCCATGCTGGGCCTTTTCTTTTTGGGCTCTTTTGTTAGCCTGGTGGCTTTTCTGGTTGTTGAAATATTATCTGGACTTTGAGATTGGTAATTTATTATTATTCGTCTCCTTCTATTATTGTTATCTGTGTTCCGTGTCACATTACAGGGATCTGTGTGTTTATTCCAGACGCTTTACAGGCTGGTGCCTCACAGCTCCAAGCCTGAGCGGGCCTCGTCACGCCTCGCCCCCATTTTAGGGAAGCGGGTCGTGACAGGTTTTGTTGGTGGCCCATGCAGGTCTCCTCTGTAACTGTGACTTAATCGGAACAACGATAACAAATTATAGAATGCCAGATAAACAATTTCGACACCCGAGTCATAAGGCTAAGAGTTTGATTTTATTTTGTTTTTCTGTGTCATTAGATGGCTGGAAGACGGAATACCCATGCTGCTGGTGGTGTGCCCCCTCGTGTCGAGGAGTCGGACCGAGAACCCACCAACGGGGAGATTATGCGGATGATGCATCAGATGATGCAGGTGCAGCAGGGGATGCTTCAGAATTCCCGGAATGTTCCGCCTGCTCGAGCAGCGCAGCCAGTCCAGAATGTCCCTCGCTCTGAGCCAGGAGCGAAGCATTTTCGGTAGCTGGGCCCCGCCTACTTTGATGGGACCGAGGGACCCCTAGCTGTTGATGAGTGGACCAGGAATATGGAGGACAACCTGAAGATGTCGAAGGTCGACCCGGCTGGATGGGTTGACTTGGCAAAGAGACAGCTTAGAGATAATGCTCGGAACTAGTGGGATGCAGAGAAGGAGATGCTAGAGGAGCTGATATCTTGGGTTACTTTCAAGTCCAGATTTGATGAGGAGTATTTTCTGAAGGCTGCCAGGAGGGAGATGGCGCAGCGCTTCATCGACCTGAAGCAGGGGAGCTTGACGGTGGACCAGTACCACCAGGAGTTCACCAGGCTGAGCCGTTTCACACCGAAGATGGTGCAGGATGCTGATGAGAGGGCCCAGAGGTTTCTGCAGGGGCTTTCTCTGGATCTTCAGAGATTTGTGTCTTCTTCTAATTCGGAGTCCTATCAGAAGGTTCTGATTGCAGTGAAGAGGCAGGAGAAGATTGTGAACCAGAAGAGAGGATGTGCTTCTGGAGCTGGGAAGAGGCCTGTAGAGCAGACCAGGGCAGTGATGAGACCAGGGTTTAGGCCCAATCAGACGGTACAGTTCAAGAGGCCAGGAGGACCTCCTACTCAGAAGACTTGCAATTTCTGTGGCAAGACTGGGTATATCAAGGATCAATGCCGGAAGATGTTGGGACAGTGCTTAGTTTGTGGTGATCCAGCGCATGTCATGAGGGACTGTCTGAAGTCTAAGCAGCCGTGGAAGGGACCTGTTGCAGCTCAGCCGTTGCAGCAGAGGGCACCTGTACCTGCCGGGCGTGGAGTGCCTCTCGTTCCGCAGAGGCAGGATTTTCAGTAGGCTGTTCAGCCGAGGAGGCAGGCTTTCCTGATGACTGCAGTTGAGGCTGAGACTGAGGATGAGGTTATTGCAGGTAACCCTCAGTCTAGTTGTTTCTTTTCTTAGTTAGTCTTGTTTGTTGGAATTTGATTGACTGCTTGAAAATGTTATGATTACTAGAATAGGATTTGATTGTTAGATTGCTTGTTAGGTGTGATTTTGGTTTGCACATTTCCTGTACGAGTCCTCTTCGACTCTGGTGCATCGATGTGCATTATTTCCCGGAGCTTCGTGGAGAAGCATTCCTTGTCGACTTTCCCACTTCCCAAGAGTTGGGATATCGTTACATGAAATGGTGTGATCTCGGTACATCGTGGTTGCAATTCTTGCCCTTTGGTGGTCTGTGGACATGAGCTCTGCGCTGATTTCATCGTCCACGACATCATCAACTATGATGTCGTCCTTGGGATGGACTGGCTTGGGAGTTTCTACGCCACGATCTATTGTCGGAGGAAGAAGGTGGTGTTTGAGATTCCAGGCCATCCGGTGTTCGAGTTCAGCCGTGGCAGCAGTTCGCTTGGTCTAGTCAGGTTTCGGGCCAAGCCGGTGGAGATCGTTGCTATGCAGATGGAGCAGTGTAGACCAGCGGTAGTGCGTGACTTCAACGACGTCTTCCCCGAGGAGATGTCAGGATTGCCGCCCGATCGAGCTCTCGAGTTTTCGATCGATCGTATTCCAGGAGCGCAGCCTATCTCGAAGGCGCCGTATCACATGGCACCAGCAGAATTGAAAGAATTACGGAAGCAGCTGGACGAACTACTTCAGAAGGGTTGCATTAATCCTAGTGTGTCCCCGTGGGAAGTACCGGTCTTGCTGGTGAAGAAGAAGGACGGTTCGCGTCGCATGTGTGTGGACTACCAGGAGTTGAATGCAGTGACCGTCAAGAATCGATATCCGTTGCCTAGTATAGATGACATATTTGATCAGCTTGGAGGATCAAGGGTATTCTCTAAGTTGGATCTGAGGAGCGATTATCATTAACTGAAGGTGAGGAAGGAAGATGTTCCGAAGACAGCATTCAGGACGAAGTATGGACACTACGAGTTCGTGGTTATGCCTTTCGGTGTAACCAACGCGCCCGCGGTTTTTATGAATCTGATGAATCTGGTCTTCTATGACTTTTTAAACAAGTTTGTCGTTATCTTCATTGACGACATTCTGATCTACTCAAAGTCAGAGGAGGAGCATGCATCGCACTTGAGAACAGTGTTGGAGATCTTGAGGAAGCATCGATTGTATGCTATGTATTCCAAGTGCGAGTTTTAGCTGGACAGAGTTGCTTTTCTTGGGCATGTGGTGTCGGGAGATGGTATTTCAGTGGACCCCGAGAAGATCAATGCTATCAGGGAGTGGCCTGTTCCGCAGTCAGCGTCTGAGATCCGGAGTTTCCTTGGATTGGCTGGTTATTACCGGTGTTTCATTAAGGACTTCTCCCGTATTGCTGAGTCGATGACCAGACTGACGCAGAAGGATGTACCATTTTGTTTGGTCTGATGGGTGTGAGGAGACTTTTGGTGTCCTGAAAGAGAGGCTGACGACTGCCCATATTCTTGATGTGCCTGATCGGAGTGGAGGATTCAAGATCTTTTTCGATGCTTCTGGCAAGGGTCTTGGTTTCGTGTTGCATCAGCATGGGCACGTGGTAGCATATGCTTCACGTTAGCTTAAGACCCATGAGAAGAACTAACAGATGCACGACTTAGAGTTGGCAGCAGTCGTGTTTGCGCTGAAGATTTGGAGGCACTTCCTGCTGAGTGAGAGGGTGAAGATCTTCACCGAACACAAAAGCTTGAAATACATTTTCACTCAGAAGGATCTCAACATGCGACAGCGTCGGTGGTTGGAGCTCATGGCTGATTATGAGATCGATCTGCAGTATCACCATGGCAAGGTGAATGTGGTGCCGGATGCGCTGAGTAGGCTTCCGGCGGTGATGTTATTGACTTCGCAGTGGAGATTGCAGCAAGATTTTTGCGAGTCTGGTTTTGAGATTTTCCTTCCTGGGGAGACTTCTTCGCTGATGTGTATGCAGATACAGTCGACGATCATGGATAGGATCAAGGCTGGTCAGGCCGGGGACCCGAAGTTGGTAAGGATACGGGAGCAGGTGGGAGCTGGTCTGTGGACTGACTTCTTGATTCATGAGGATGGCTCGTTGAGATTTGGAGCCAGGTTGTGTGTGCTGGCTGGAGACATCAGAGAGGATTTGTTGGTTGAGGCACACAGTTCGTCGTATTCTGTACATCCTGGTGGCATCAAGATGTACAAGGATCTTCGCCTGAACTTTTGGTGGCATGGTATGAAGAGGAGTGTGGCTCGGAGTGTAGCCAAGTGTTTGGTTTGCCAGCAGGTAAAGGCGGAGCATCAGTGTATGGCAGGGTTGCTACAACCTCTTCCGATTCCGGAGTGGAAGTGGCAGCACATCACTATGGACTTTGTGACTGGACTACCTCAGAGTCCGAAGCAGAATGACGTGATTTGGGTAATCGTAGACCGGTTGACCAAATCTGCGCACTTTATTCCTTTTCGAGTAGGACAGTCTACTGAGGCGCTAGCAAGGAGATATATGGAGGTAAATCCTTTTACTCTCCGTTTTTATTTCTTTCCCTAGTTTAGATAGTGATGTAACGTAAATCATGCAGGAGATCGTGTGACTTCACGGAGTCCCTGTGAGTATCATGTCGGACAGAGACACGAGGTTCACGTCTCATTTCTGGCAGAGTCTACAGAAGAGCTTGGGTACGAGTCTGAGTTTCAGCACGGCGTACCATCCGCAGACAGATGGCCAGTCCGAGAGGACGATTCAGATCTTGGAGGACATGCTGAGGGCGTGCATGTTGGACTTCAAGGGATCTTGGGAAGATCATCTCCACCTTGTTGAGTTTGCCTACAATAACAGCTACCAGGCGAGTATTGGCATGGCACCTTTCGCCGCGCTATATGGAAAGAAATGTCGATCGCCATTAAGCTGGGATGACATTGGAGACAGGGAGCTGTTAGGACCTGAGATGATCGTGGAGGCTGTGGATATTGTGAGAAACATACGGGAGAAGCTGAGGATTACTCAGGACCGTTTCAAGCATTGGGCAGATGCTAAATGGCGTCCTTTGGAGTTTCAGCCAGGTGACCATGTGTTCCTGAAGATTTTCCCGAATCGATGAGTGATTCGCTTTGGGAAACGAGGGAAGTTGAGCCCGAGATACATTGGACAGTTTGACATTCTGGAGAGAGTTGGCGAGGTAGCCTATCGCTTAGCATTGCCTCCATCTTTGGAAGGAGTTCACGATGTCTTCCATGTGTCGCAGCTTCGTCGGTACATCAACGATCCATCTCATGCTGTGGATTTCTCGGAGATCACCGTTCGCCCCGATCTGACGTATGACCAGCAGCCAGTGCAGATTTTGGACAGGTGTCAGAAGTCACTCCGGAATAAGACAGTCGATCTTGTTAGGGTGATGTGGCGACACGGCTCGCCAGGAGAGTCTACTTGGGAGAGAGAGGAAGAGATGAGAGAGTGATACCCACTTTTGTTCCCTGACACGTGAGTGTTAGGAAATTCCGAGGGCAGAATTTTTCTTAAGGTGGGTAGGATGTAACGACTGGTTTTTCTATGTATTGACTATTATATATTATGGATGTTCTCTTCCTTGTGTTTTTTTCTCCTGTTGAACGTTTTGAGCTTCGTAGCGTCCATATCGTAGAGCTAGGTTGATCCTAGAAGCCATAGAAATCTTCCCGAAGCTTCGCGCTTCAATTCGACACTTTTCGTGCATCTTAGTTGGTTCAAGAAGGAGAACCAACCGACTAGATTGCAATCAAGTCAGTCGGCAACTCTTCAGGAACCGACTAGTTCATCTTGTATATTTCAGCCGAGTTACTGTTTACACTTAGTCGGTCTAAGCACATCCATCGACCGACTAGTTCCCAAACTAGTCGATTAGAATTTCTTCTCAGACCGACTAACTCTGTCTTTCATATTTTGCCCTTAGTCGGTTAATGAATATTCACCGACCGACTAGTTCCCAAACTAGTCGGTTGACAGACCTTCACAGATCGACTAGATCTGTCTACCATGTGTCAACCCTGTTCACTGTTGCCTTTTGGTCGGTCTTAGTTGGACGACCGACCGACTAGTTCCCAAACTAGTCGGTCGACTACTCTTCACTAACCGACTATCATGCCCAGAAACCCTAGGTTAAGTCGTAGCCGCCGCTTATTGTTTCTATTTAAACCCTATACGTTTTCATTTCTTCTTTCACTTTTCTTAGCCGATCTTCTTCCCCAATCATCCCCTAACCTTTCTCATACCCTTCCTCATCCTCCCGTGCTCTCTTCCCTTCTCCATTGCGCCGGCACCACCCCGTAGGCCGTCGGCCGACCACTAAACCCCCAAATTCCCTTTAGCTCCAGATTTTCCCCGTCATTCTCCCATCTCCAGATCCATTACATATCAGCCGCAGGAGATCTCTTCAGCCGCAACTTCTTGCTCGGATCGCTTTTCCGTTGCCGTGCTAGCTCAGATTTGGCGACGACAAATCCGGATACGTCGAGATCTTCTCCTACCGCAGATTCGTAGGTGTCTTTAATCATCGTTTTCTTCCGCTTCGTATACGGTTAGTGTTCTACCTTTAAATCTTCACATAACCCACACAATAATTTAGAAAACCTAATAAAAATGGATTGCTAGACGTTGTAGGATTCCAATACAAATCCGGATTAGAACATCAAATTCTGATTTTCTGTTTTGCCATAACAATGACCCATTCCCGTAGATTAGCGAACTCTCATCGACCGTCAACCTCGGTACCAGGCAAGTGAAACTTGCCAACCTTTGTTTTAGGCCATGCTTTAGGCCATTTCCTTGCTTTAGTGTGAAAGAGACTAGACCGTGAGATGATAGCGGTCTAGGCGCAATTCCCAGTTCTTGCTTGACAACGAAGCTAGAATTACTTTTGTCATGTCATGTCATGCATTTGCCTGTCACGTTTAATTTCTTTAACGGTTCGCATTTTAATTGAATATCTGCCATGCATTTGCATCCTTACATGCCATTTGATTGGTATTTTGCATCGTAGCACACGCTACAAAAATCCTTGTACAATCCGTGTTTCTGGCTAGGCACCTGCTATGTGGGCATAACCCTACGCCATACTCGTTAAAACACTTCCTGGCTCGTGATCCAGAAGCGAGCATTCCGTGTTCGGGGGTAAGGCCCTGGATCGATACATGTGCAGGGGTAGGGATAAACGGTCACTTGAGCGTAAGAGTTGGCCCGTACAGCCTCTCTAGCCAAAGGACGGAATCTATGTGCACGACGTGCTTACAATACTTGTACTTGTCCTTGTGATTGTTTACTTGTATCTTTTTCATGTCCATGTTTCCATGTCATACTTGGTGTTTACTTATTCGTTGCACGTCTTATACATATGCCATGTCATGCACACTTTAGAATTGCTAGGTTGCTTTCACCTTTCTTTTAGTTTCCTTGCACAAAGTCTTGTAGACTTTGCTGACATGTGCCCCTTCTCTTTGGGTGTCGCATGTTAGTTGTTGAGCCAGAGACCACAGTTGAGGGCGACGAGTTCGTGGAGTTTGTGCCAGATTCTGTTGCTGACATAGAGTACGAGGACACCGGTGACCAGTCCTAGTGTTCCATCGTCGTTTCCTTGTTAGTTGTTGTTTGCTTGTCGGTGAGTAGCACCTTTTGTTAGTTGTTCTTTGTTGGCCATGCTGGGCCTTTTCTTTTTGGGCTCTTTTGTTAGCCTGGTGGCTTTTCTGGTTGTTGAAATATTATCTGGACTTTGAGATTGGTAATTTATTATTATTCGTCTCCTTCTATTATTGTTATCTTTGTTCCGTGTCACATTATAGGGATCTGTGTGTTTATTCCAGACGCTTTACAGGCTGGTGCCTCACAGCTCCAAGCCTGAGCGGGCCTCGTCACGCCTCGCCTTCATTTTAGGGAAGCAGGTCGTGACAGCCATCGAGGAAGGTAATGACATGAGTAAGTATACCGTCATTCAACTAATGGGTACCTTAATGTCTTATGAGGTACGCAAGAATAGCAAACTAAAGTTGCAGGACAAGATGAAGTCCTACTTGAAGCAAGACGAGCCAAAGAAGAAGGCGATTGCATTCAAGGCCGCTCCATCTACATCCACATCTACCAATGATGAAGACTTGGAAGAAGAGTTGGACTTGGAATCCATTGCCCTCATGGCAAAGAAGTTCAACCGGTTCTTCCGGAAAGGTAATTTCAAGAACAAATCAAAGTTTAGTTCTTCTAACGCCTCCGCTCCTTTGTGTTTCAAATGCAAGAAGCCAGGACACATAAAAGCGGATTGTCCTAAAAACACAAGGAGAAGTAGAAGGCACCAAAGTTCGACAAGTCGAAGAAGTACAAGAAATGGTTCAAGAAAGGGCTTGTCGGGACATTCACCGACTCCGAGGATTCCTCAAGTGGAGAGTCGGACGATGAGCAAGTGGAGCAAGCACACATGTGCTTCATGGCAAGAGAGGAACATGATCAAGGATCCTCTTCCGATGATAGCGAGGATGAAGGCGACGATGAGGTAACTATGGATGACCTTAGACATGCTAATGAGCAAATATGGTCTAAATATACTAAATTAGTAAATAGATATACTAAGGTAAAAGATGATTTAGCTAGCATCCAAACCTCCCTAAACCTATCATCACCAACAACGACACCGTTGTTGAAGAGTTGAGAAATGAGATTGTAAATCTCAAATCTCAACTTGAACATGTTCATATTGAGGAATCGGATGAACATGAGATAGCGGATTTGACTTCTCGGAACTCAACTTTGAGTATCGAGAATGAGAATCTCAAATCTCGTGTTTATGCACTCACATCGCAAGTGTCCACTTTGGATGCTTCGATGCATTCTCTCACCGAGAAATATGAGTGCACATTAGGCCGAATTAATAAATTCAATAAGGGTAAGGACCATTTGGATAAAATCCTAAACGCCTTACTTCTGGCCAATCACCACATTGGCTTGGGGTATAAGATGGGAAGTTCATCCAAATCGGCCACTACCTTTGTTAGGCCAACTTTCGGTGACTCAACGAGTGGGAGCAAACACTCTATTGGTAGTTCATCTACTAATGGTGCTTCCACCTCATACACACCCTCATTTGGAAAGAAACCCACTTTGGGTGGACCTCCAAACAAGGGTCATACTTATATGTACACAAATACCATGCCACGTAGGAACACACGTCCTACTCCACATGCTCACACATATGATGATTTTTATGCACCACATCCACGGGCACGTGCACACCATGTGAGACACCCTCACTCACGTGTTCCTCCACATGCATATGTTCACCCACATCATCATATGAACGATTATCATCATGCACCATTTCATCATGTTCCTTATGCCTATCCATGACATGCATCACGTAGAAATTAACAACGCATGCATGCTCCCAATAGGAATAGGGCTCCCAAAATCTTCACTATTTGGAGCCCAAAGGACACAAATATGGATGAAAAACAAGTTTATATGAATTCTTATTTTATGAATGTCGTGCATAGTGATAATTATGTGAGGAAGTCTAAGTCCAATTGGACTTGGCTTCCAAAGGTCTAATCTTTTAGGACCCAATGACCTTGGGTATCATGATATATTTTCTATCTTTAGGTACTCAAGAAAAATAAACGGAGCAACAAATCAAAATTTAGCTCTAAGAATAATTGGATACTCGATAGCGGGTGTTCAAAACACATGACGGGTGACGCTCAATTGCTCTCCGGAGTGGTGCCCATTGCAAATGGGAACCGGGTAGTCTTTGGAGGCAACGAGAGCAGAACCATCATAGGTGTTGGAAAAGTGGGTAATCCTTCTAAACCACTTATAAGTGATATTTACCTTGTTAAAGGATTAAACCACAATCTTATTTCAATAAGCCAACTTTGTGACAAAGGTTACAAAGTTAGCTTTGCGAAAGGAATGTGCCATATTTTAAGAAAAGATAATAATGATTTATTATTTTACAGCACACGCCATAAGGATATATATATCCTAGATCTTCCAAGATCACATGAAGAATGTCTCATTGTCAACACGAGTGAACAACACTAATGGCATCGACGTTTTGGTCATGTGAACTTTGGAACACTTTTTAAGCTTTCCAAGTTAAATTCTATTAGAGGCTTCCCTAAGCTTGTCTTTCAAAAGAAAAGCTTTTGTGACTCGTGTCAACGAGGCAAGCTTCCAAAATCGTCTTTTAAACCTAAGAAAAGCATTTCATCTAAGCGGCCTCTAGAGCTATTACATCTAGATCTTTTTGGGCCAACTAGAGTTGCTTCATTAGGAAATGCATGATATGGACTTGTCATCGTTGATGACTTTTCTAGATTTACTTGGGTATTTTCCTTAAGTAATAAAAATGATGCTTTTGAAAACTTCACAATATTTGTTAAGAACGTACAAAATCTCATTGGAACCACCATTGTCACTATTCGTAGTGATCATGGAGGGAAATTTGAGAATGAGTCTTTCTCAAATTTTTGTGATGATGTTGGTATTACTCGCACCTTTTCATTCTCTCGCGTACCTCCTCAAAATGGTGTTGTTGAGAGAAAGAATAGGACGCTAGTGGAATGTGCTTGCACTATGCTTGATGATAGCCAACTTGGCCATCAATTTTGGGCGGAAGCGGTACATACCGCTTGCTATGTGTTTAATAGGATACTTTTGAGGCCCGGCACCAAACAAACTTGTTATGAATTGTTGTTTGGTAGGTTGCCTCAAGTTAAACATTTTCGAGTTTTCGGCGCAAAATGTTTTATTAAAAACACGTATGGTAGTTTGGACAACTTTGATCCAAGATCCGATGAGGGGATATTTGTTGGATATTCCTCCCGTAGCAAAGCCTACCGGATATACAACAAACGAACCTCAACGATCGAGGAATCACTTCATGTTTCATTTAATGAAGGTTTTGTCCCGACTAGAATTACTAATGATGATGACTCCATGGATGTCTTATGTGATTCTATTGGTAATTCTAATTCTATTGATTCTATTGATACTAACCCTTCTAATGAATCTTTTGAGAATGTTCTTAGTGATCAGGAAATTCCCAAACGGCTTCATACCGTTCGTGACCATCCGCATGAGCAAGTCATTGGCAATATCCTTGATAGTGTCAAGACGAGATCTCAAGTCAACTACTTCACTCATTGTGCCTTTGCCTCCTCGATAGAGCCAAAGAATATTAACGAAGCATGCGAAGATGGTGCTTGGATCTTAGCCATGGAGGAGGAACTCATTCAATTTGAGAGGAATGAGGTTTGGGAGCTTGTTCCATTGCCATCGAAGAACCACACCGTTATAGGAACGAAGTGGATTTTCAAGAACAAGACCGACGAAAACCAAATCGTCGTTATATTGACAATTGGAACTATTTGACTTTGAGAGCGTTTGGTTGCAGTTCAGGGAATATCAAGAAATTTGGAGCATATTGGAGAGAATGACACAAGATGTCGGAGCATCATTGGCATCCTAATTGGGGAGTTGAAGTTGTTCGAGAAGAGCTAGAAGAGAAGAGAGGGTCTGAATCTGATTTGGGCTCAAGAGCCAACTAGCTCGGCCGAGCGCCATCACTCGCTCGACCGAGTTGGAAACACAAACAAGAAGAAAAAAGAGAGCAAGTTGGAGCTTAACCGCTCAGCTGAGCGCTCACATGCTCGAGTCGATCGGCACCCCCTGATTTACAAAAGAAAATCTCTGTTGAATTAGCTCGGCCGAGCGACCAAATCCGCTCGACCAAGCACAGTAGAAACAACAGACATCAGGACAACCTACTACGCTTTGAAGATATGCTATTATTCCAGTTGGCAAAGTATTTTTCTCATATTTTTTCTGGATAGTAGACTTCATGATGGTTCCAACGTGTTGAGTATTGATTCCCCGGATTTGGTTTTGGATGATGAACAAACATAAATATCGTGAACTAACTCTTTATGAGCGCAGTTATGGAGATCGTCGCCAAATTTCTATGAACATCAAAAGCGACGTCTCGAGACTTCTCAAAGCGCGTGATCGTATGCTTGAAGCTTCGTTGAAGCTCAAGGACCATTATTGAAGTCAAGAGATTCTAATCGAAGCGATTGAAGACGGTTCGTCAAGTTTTATTTATAGTCTTCTAGCTTCGTTTCGTAGAATGTTAAGCCTTGAGTAGGTCTTACGTTTTAATCTTCATAACGCTCATATCTTAGAGCTAGGATCTTATTAGAAGTCCATACAAACTTTTCCAAAGCTTCGCGCTTCGATTCGCGACTTCTTGTGCATGTTAGTTGGTTCAAGAAGAAGAACCAACCGACTAGATGGCAATCTAGTCGGTCGACAAAGCTTCTTGAACCGACTAGAATGCCTTCTCAATTTCTAGCTCAGTTACTGTTTACAATTAGTCAGTCAAAGAAGGTTCACCGACCGACTAGTTGTGAAACTAGTCGGTTAGGAATCCTTCTTAGACCGACTAGTTGAGCTTCTACTGTACAACCTTAGTTACTGTTTATCGTTAGTCGGTCTAAGTACATTTGTCGACCGACTAGTTGATAAACTAGTCAGTCAGCTTTGCTCTTAGACCGACTAATTCAACTTGTTGTCAGACTATTTGATTTCATCTGTTAGTCGGTCAAAGAACACTCACCGACCGACTAGTTGTGAAACTAGTCGGTTGGCAAGTCTTCTTAGACCGACTAGTTCTTTAAGTCTGAACTTTCTTTATTCACTGTTCACCTCTTAGTCGATTCATGTTGAATCACCGACCGACTAGTTGATGAACTAGTCGGTCAGTGATCCTTCTTTGACCGACTAGTCTGCTTCAGAATAGAGCCGTTGGAGCATTAAATGCCTCGAATTTTGCTCTCTCTTTCCTCTATCCTATATATACTTGGAGTGCTGCATTCATAGCATTCAAGGCTGATATTTATTGATCTTTAGAGAATCAAAGAGAAGCATTTAATCCTCATTCAAAGCTCATTCATTTCCAAAGAATCTCTCTCCCACTCTTACTTCCAAAGAGAGATTCACATTGATTGTGAGCCATTCAAGCCAAGAGCTTGATCCAAGGTCACCAACAACCTCCTAGGCCTCCATTGCTGATCTACATCTTGGAGCTAGGGTTTGGTGCCTTCATCTTCCCCAAAATCCTCTTTGCCCTAAATCGTAAGTTTACTCAAGGCATAGGTATTTTGTGGTAAGCATTTCTATTTCAATTTACTTTGAATATTGGAAGTGATTTACTCTCGGTTGTGAGAGTTTGTTTGTGATCCTGGGTTGTGGGAGTCACAATTTCATTTGTGTATGATTTGACCTTGTAGAGGTTTCTACAAGTATTTCATAGTGCAAATTTGAGTTAGAGGTTTCTAACTCAAGTATCCGGAGGGGATCCGGGTGATTGGGACGTAGGATCACCGGGAACAAGTCGGGGAGAAGTCGGGGAGACTTGGGTGGATCCGAACCCATTAATATCGTTTGTTTGCGATTGTTTCTTTGTTGTCAATATTTACATTTCCGCATTGTTGGTTGAGTTTGCAAGATAATTAAGAATTATCTTCTTAATTATTTTAAAGTACTATTCACCCCCCTCTAGTACTTGTGCAGTAGCTTCGTAGGGCATTACACAACGTTGCCAAGAACACGTGAAATGGAGGTCGGATGAGTCCTATGGAATTTTTGCAAGTTGACATATCAGTGCTAGAAATTGAGCTTGAGTAGACTGTACAGTGAGCTCGGCCGAGCTGTCTGGGGCCCACCACTTAAGTTGCAGCCCTTATTGGGTTCGGGCACGAAATTGTAGGGTTTTCTCTAGGGGTTTGCCAGGGTTTGAGGGGGAGTATTTAAACAATTTTGTAGCCGTCATTGAAGGGGATCCATCTTTGGTTTTTGGAGATTATTTTGGAGGCTAGGCCATGCCCAAGGTCATCTCCTTGGTGATTTTGTATCGGATCTTTCACAAAGCTAAGTACTTTTTATTGCTTTTTGGCTTATTTCTATGCTTGCTATGTTGAATCTTAATTTCTATTTCTTAATTACTATAATTGAGTAGAATTGCTTGCTAGGGTTAGATTAAAACATATCGTCTAAGGTAATTTTGTGCTAGAGGAGGTGATCCAAGAAATTGGCACCGAATCTAGATATATTTCGTGATAGTGATCCAAGAGATTGGCACCATATCATTTATAGAGGAGTGATCCACAATAGTGGCACTGATCCATCTTAGCGAGAAGCGGTAGTGGGGATACCGACACCTTAGTAGTTATATCTCATTTGTTTTATCTATTTTATTTGTTTTCTTTTGTGTGGAGCCTTGTTTGCGATACCCATGTGACACACCTTTCGCATCCATCATTACGACTTCATGTAATCCATCTCTACTAATAATACCGTAGTTTAGTAAACCAACCTAGGATTCATCGGCACTCAGATTCACCACCTCCTTGTGGATTCGACCCCGAACTCATCAGGATTATATTGCTTTGACACCCTTACACTTGGGGGTGAGGGTGTGCATACCTTTTTGGGGGTGCGCATTTTCGTGTCAACAAATACCTAGGACGTCGACGACACGACGAAGCCCGACTCGGACCGAGTGGCATTGCCACTTGGTCGAGTCGGGCGGCTCTCCAATGAAGAACTGGGCCGATTTTGGGCTTTTGCTTGGTTTTTGTGGGTCCATACCCATATGTATAAAAATGATATTTCCATCCTTAGGTTAAGAGAGTTCACTTTGAGATTATTTTTAGTTTTATTTAGCCGTCGCTTATTCTTGGGAAGCAAAACTTGTATTTTTGGAGACGCTTTTGCATTGGAACCTTGTGATTCTTAATTTTCTGAGGAAGACTTCTTTGTTCTATTGGTTTGGTATTGAATCCTTTCTCTTTTCCTCATTGTTTATGATATTAATCCAGGTAACGATGTTTAATCTTACTATTGTGATTGCTATTATATTTTTAATCGCTTTCGCTATGAATTGTAAGTAGTTCCATCTAGGGCTAATGTGAGCCCTAGGATTTTAGGGTTTAGAAGTGAAAGTTATGATTTTTGGTTAATTTGGTGAATATGGACGTGATGTGCCTGATTTAACCAAGTTTATAGTGTTTTCATCTAGGGTTTGTGATCCACGATGGTGGCATTTGCCCTAGATATTATCCTAAAGGCTTGATTAGGTTCGTTAATAGATTCACTTAGGGTTCATGATCCACGATAGTGGCACGTACTTTATGGGTCTCCACTGATGTCCTATATCACTAATTGATGATCTACGATAGTAGCATCAATAAGAGCTAGCATATCACAAATCGAAGCTCTAATTCACGATGGTGACGTGAGTGGAGATTGAGAATTTGTTGTTGATCGTAATGGATGTATCGTGTGCAAGGCCATCCACGATAGTGGGGCTAAGCACGTTATTCGTTAGATGAGTAGTTCAATGATAGTTGGCTACGATTTCATATTCAAGATGTGACAATCTCACCCTAAGAACTATACATAACCTAGAAATTATAACCTAGATCGACATCCAATGATCCTAGTGGTGACTCCTAGTGCCCTAGTTTTCATTCTACTGTTATTAATTGTGAGAGGTTTTCGTGACAAAACATCTTGGATACAACTATAACTGACACAGTGATAGAACTCTAAACAAAACCCAAGGCTTATACCAATTGCCTTCTCTGTAGATCGACAACCTTTACTATATTACAAAGCCTCGACATCGTGCACTTGCAGATACTAACAAGTTTTTGGCACCGTTGTCGAGGAGGCAACGGTTTTCTTGGGTTATTTTTCTTAGTTGGAGACTTGTTGGTTTCTCCATCCACCTCTCATCCTATCGCATTTTTATCCTTTTTTGTTACTAATATTTTTCTCTGAGTTTCTTGATTGTGCATGTACATACGTCTTGGGGGATCTGACGATTTGCTACAGTTTAACCATGAGATCGAAAGAACAACAAGCTAACTTAGATCTGAGCGGAGGCAGAAACTTCTGGATGACCAAATGGCAGATCAACCCCCTCCATCACCTCCACGTCAGAACAATATTGACGATTATATGAAGCCCAACCTTTCGAACGTATCCTCTATCTTGAGAGCGCAGCTGGCGTCAGGGAATTTTGAGTTAAAGACGGGCTTGATATCATTGATGCAGCAGGATGCTGACCGGCCTGGAACCAACTTCGAAATGATGTCGTTTACCGCAAGTGCACGGTATAGTGACAAGCGGGTATCGAACACGGGGAAGCGATGCTATACTACATATTTACCCCTGGGTTGAGTTAGAATAGGGGGCTTATTGGTGGATGTGGAGTATGGAGGGTTATAATGGTGATGGATGCGAAGGTTGTGTCACTCAACGTCGCAAATAGGGGGACTATGGAGTTAGGGATCACCGCTAAGATCGTCAGAGATCGATGTCGAAATAGAATTCTTATGTTGCATTAGGGTTATGGGATTAATCTCCCAATTCGTACAACTCTCGTGTGTTAGAATTGTGAGGTATTTCGGTAGCTCTCGTTTACGCAATGGCGGTAGCCGTCAACGTAGCGGTATAGTTCGTCGACGGATCTCCTTAAGGCACGAGCCGGGCATGGTCACGAGCCTTGTTTAGATCCACCGATTTCCCTATTCGAATCCCAAAGATACCCCTTAAGCACATCAATTTCACAGACCGTGGGCATGATCTCAGTACGGGGTATCTAGGGATTCGGTAGGATCGACCGAAATATTCTCCTAAATTCATAATTCAACCTAGGGATCCATATCTATGTCTTCCCCCTAGGATCTTAGGGCTAACCCATCAACCCTAGAAAGGACTACACGCTCATAGCAATATTCACGAATAAAAACACGATTTTTAGAATAGCAAACATCATAGCTAATCAATAGAATGAAGATAACTTTCAGCGAGACATGAAGAGAAATACAATTAATAGATCCGAAGGAAAGCTAAAAATTCCAATATGCAATCGCAATAGAGAACCAAAATAATATTCCGACAATCTCGATCCAAAAGTCTTCAAAAGTTTAATCTAAAATCTAACAATAATTCTCTCTAACTTTCTCTCCTCAAAAACCTCCCCAAAACTCTCAATGAATCGCCCTCAGAACGCTTTGCAGCTGCCAGCCTTCACCCCTCAAATCGCACAACAGACGGCTTCAAAAATACTTCCAAAAATGGCCTCAGCATCACCGATCGAGTGGGTGACTTGGTCGAGCACTTCGTTGCTCGGTCGGTCGCTCGGTCCAAGCAGATGTACTGCTCGACCGAGCTTGACAGGAAATCGAGCTTCTCCAAAATATGTCTCTCTACCTACACGGCCCGAGCAGGCACTGCTCAGTCGAGTAGGAGGTTGCTCGGACCGAGTAAGTGGTTGCTCGGTCGAGTAATGGTTGAAAGGCAGCATTTTCAGCACTCTGCTCGGTCGAGCAGTCAACTGTTCGATCAAGCAGTCAACTGTTCAGCCCAAAAACACATTTCAGCATGATTTTTCACCCTGCTCGGTTGAGTAGAGTGCTTTGCTCGGTCGAGTAGGTGTCAAAAAGATTTCAGTAGAATTTCAGCACTGCAGCATCATCTTGCAGAAATTCCCTAGGGCTGATCCGACCTCCGATTGGCGATTCTTGGTGGCGTTGGAACCGTTTTGAAGTCTACTATCTGGAAAAAATAGTAAAAAATCCTAGATGATAGCAGCTGCGGAAATAGTGCACGGTTGTCCTGTTTCCAGCACTTCGGGTCGCTCGATTCCTTCGCCGCATCATATCTCGATCGAGCGACCTTCTCTCTTGCCCCTTCCTTGCTCCAGTATTCTTCTTTGGCACCTCGAGCATGTCATCATGAGTCTCATTGGTGCTCTCACGTCGCCGATTGTCTTATTAACTCCAAATTGCTCCAATATCGCCCCAAATCCCTGAAATGGACATAAACGCTTCGAAAGTCATATTATTCCAAATAATAGCATAAAAGCGTATGAAATATGTAAATGAGCAATCATTTTGACGTGTAATCATTTAGATAAAATGTGGAATATAATGACACATCAAAATCCCCCTAAGCTTACCTCTTACTCGTCCTCGAGGAAGACTAGTAAGAAGCGAACACGGGAGATGGATACAATGGAGATGCAAGGCGATGGCGTTAGCGGAGACAAGGAGTTCAATTTTAAATTCAGAAAATACAAGAACCCAAGATATACAAGATCTCGTGAACACACGTCAAAATGAAATTAGAACACATATACACAACAAATACTTAAGTCTCGCTTAAATTAAAATAACTGGATTTCAATAAATAAAATGAACTTGATAAGCAATAAAAAGAGATTAGAGTTATATCATATCATAGTTTATCATGCAATATACTAAGTTCACTGAAATGAACCCAATTCACAACTCATTCTCTAATCATTATAATATGTCATGATCAAACATTTTCAAGCATGCGTGATATTTTGTTATACTTCATGGAATGAATTTAGAAAATTCAATCAAGGTAAGGCATCACCACACTACGACCATTTCAAGACTCCTAGAACCTATTAACTTTGCCATGTCTTAGTTCTATAAAGAAATGGAGATAAGGATATGGGATTTTGCAATTTTATATTGTTTTTGGCTATATGAAAATTTCATATGCATTTTTCTGTCTTTATATACACGAGATCACTTAATATATACAAAAAGCGGCATATGCATCCCAGACCAGACGGTCTTAGGGCATTGGGTTATGAAGAACCCCTAGGGCCTTTTATTCAGGATATTTGTTTGATTTTTGCATTTTTGGTATTTGTGCAAACTCACGTAAACGCGATAGAATGCAAAATATGATCAAAGATCATTTATTGGCTATTCACAAAAGAAAAAGAAAAAGCATAGAATTTAGACATGGCTCGGTTTCAGGAATCCTAATCAATACTACTTTGGTTGTTATGGGGTAATCATATCTCTTTTGAATCACTAAACATCCATGAATCACTATAATTATCAATCAAATCACGCAGGAGTCAAATGATTTTTAGATTTGATTCATTTATTTTTAGCTTAACTGTTTCGAGAATGTGGTTGTGAAACTATGGATTCTACTATGAAAACGTATATTAACAAGATACACTAATCAAGGAATCAAACTCTAATCTAACAGAAATCAAAGTTCATAAAAAAATAAATCCACATTATTTCATAGAAAATAAAGCATATGAGACATACATATAGAAGTGGACATGGTTCACATTGAGATTTCGAAGTGTGTTTCATAATGAAGCAAAGTGCGTGCATTATGCACTCCCCCAAGCTTAAACATCACATTGTCCTCAATGTGTGTATGATATAAATAGAGGACAATGACAAGATAGGGGGCCACTCAACAAAATAGTTTCTCTCCCCCAAGCTTAAACATCATATAAAAATTGGGGAGAGAGGCGAAATAAGCACCAAATATAAAGGTAGGCATAGATGATAAATAATGGGTTGGGTGCAAAAGATAATGGAGCCATTATAAGGGTCGAATTTATTAAACTAAGAAAGCATATAAAATCCTATACGGTCCTCTCGTTGTCGAGAGGATTCGTGTTTATTTAAATTATAAAACTCTATTTTATATCTACACCACTAGATTGGTACCACCTGTAGCAAAAGGCAGGTCCAATATCTTTGCCGGTGCAGGCAGCTTGATCACTCCTTATTTTACACTTTTTTCCTGCATGTTTGCATGCCATTTAGATCGCTCAAATCATGTTTTTCACGATATATCGACGATATTGCGATGCTTTTAACGATTTGTTGTTTTTGTCGCATTTCAGGTGATTTGGAGCGATTTGGAGTGATCTCGAGATACGCCTACTCCAAAGTGTCACCGACAACCTCCCCGAGGGGTATTTTGCCATTGGAGAGGAGAGGAAGAATAAAGAACGTCGCAGGAGCGACGAGGAGGCCAAAACAAGCTGTTTGGGCATTTTTTGTGTCTCACTCGGCCGAGTGAAGGAGTCACTCGGCCGACCAGCGAGACACCGCTCGGCCGACCTGATCGGACACGCTTTATGTGTGCACTCGGCCGAGCGACGGAAGCCACATCGGCCGAGTGACGAGACCCCGTCCGCCCGAGTGGCGCTCAGACGAAGCCATTCAAAAATCGCCAACTTACTGTTTTTCGTCTGCCTGAGCTTCAGAAGACCCACTCGGCCGAGTGGCAAATGCCGACCGCCCGAGTACTAAGAAGCCATCGGCCGAGTGACGACAACTCACTCGGCCGAGCGACTCCCGAAGTGAAGACCCCCGAAGACCCAGACTTACTGGAAATTTACAGGGTTTCTCACTCGGCCGAGCGACTTTTGTCACTCGGCCGAGTGCGACGCGCTGCCTGTAGCGAAAATTGCGGATTTCAGGCTGCGCAGGGGCATTTTGGTCACAGTTTTTTGGACGATTTTGGGGGGTATTTAACCCCAGTTTTTACCCTAGGTGAGAGAGCTTTTTCTCTTGGATTTTTGCAGCTTTTTAGATTAACTTTTTAGCTTTTATTCTTGTGATTGGAGAGGAGACAAAAGTTGATTTTTGTTGGATTATTGGAAGAACTCCATTGGTTTGTGTCTCTCCCCTCTAAAAATACTATTTTTATTGCTTATTTCAATATTGTGATGAATTCTCTTGCTAATTTCATTGATTATTTTTGTATTTGTGCTATGAATTGTGAGAAGTCTACACGTCTTGGGGCGTGGGGATGAACCCTACGAGCCCAATTTCAGATTTGTGATGAATTGGTAGAAATTTTGCTAGAATTGCTATTAGGGTTAGTTTGGGATCGATTTAATACGGATGGCTAGGTATTCATACCGATTGGGATTTGCAAGAGATTGGATCCCAATTCGATAGGAAACCCTAGAAATCCGAATCGGGTTGGAATCGAATTTCCGTAGTATCGGTTTGCAAGAGATTGGACCGATACTAGGGTTTCCGGTTGCAATTCCATGCTAATACCCGTTTGCAAGAGATTGGACGGGTAGGAACTATCCCAACCTAGGTCGTGGCCCGAGTTTGCACGAGAGTGGGCTCGGGGCGCGATTGAACGATGATGTTGATCCTAATGCTAGCTTGCCTAGGCTAGGGTTTGCAAGAGATTGGACCCGAACCTAGGATAGCTATAGACCGGCAACAGCGCGAGAGCGTGAGCTAGGTATTACATTTAGTTGCAACTAGTTCATCCAAAATTTTATTCTAGCAATTTTGATACCAATGAATCACATTGACGAGATACGGTGAGTAGCGGGAATTCCCCATTCCCTAGACGTTCTTTATTTGATTTGATATCTTCGTACTTTGTCTGACGATTGTGACAGGATCGCCAAAGGCAAATTCTCTCTTTCCTATTCTTAATAGCCAGGTTGCTTGGAGCAAGCACTTTCATTCGTCCTCCCTGTGTTCGATAACCCGCTCGCCACTACACCGTGCGCTTGCGGTAAAACTACACGGTCGCACTTTTGGATTACATTCCGGAGCGATCAAGTTTTTGGCGCCGTTGCCGGGGAGGCGATTGCGTTTGATCTTACCACCCTAGCTATTTCTTTCTTTTTGTTTTTATTTCATTATTTTTTTTATCTAACCCTTCCATAGTGCTAATCACTTCTTTGAAACTTTGTTTTCCCGTGCATGAACACGAGATCAACGGTGGACCCTGAAGCTATATTATTTGATCCCGAGATTGAGCGTACTGCGCGGAGAATCAGAGCGGAAAGAAGACAAGATCCGGAAGGGAGGTTTATGACCAACCCGGAAACTGCGGAACAATTAGCGGCAAGAATGGCGAGGATTATTTCTATTCGTGATAGGCTCCGGCCTAAGACCTCTTCTACGACCTCATCCATTGCCATGCCCGAGTTGGCGGCTGACAAGAATTTCGAGCTGAAGACTGGACTAGTGGTTCTGATGCAGCAGGATCCATTTCATGGGAATGCCCATGAAAATCCCCACTACCACATCCAGCTATTTTTGTCGAAGTGCGCCACATTTCAGATGACGGGGGTCTCCATCGATGCCATCAGACTGCGTCTCTTCCCCTTCACACTAAAGGACAAGGCACTTTATTGGTTGAGGACGCAAGCTGAGGGAGTCTTTACCACATGGGACGAGTTGGCGAGTGCATTCATTGACAAGTTCTATCCGCCCTCCAAGACGGTAAAGATTCGGAGCGCTCTTATGTCCTTCAAGCAAGGACCCCAAGAGACGCTCTATGAGGCTTGGGAGCGTTTCAAAGATCTGCAGCATCAGTGCCCGCACCATAGCATTGAAGATTGGGAGCTAGTTCATAGCTTCTACAATGGTCTCCAACCGGGGACCAAGCAAATTATTGATGCCGCGGTAAATGGTGACATCCTCTCGAAGACTCCCGAAGAAGCTACGGCCCTAATTGAGGAGATGGCCTCAAACAATCAACAATGGGGCGATGAGCGAGGACACTCTACGTCCTCCTTGAAGCCATCTAGCATCTATGAGGTGAAGGCCGTAGCGGAGCTGACAAGCAAGTTTGATTCTCTCCACAAGGTAGTGGAGAGACTGGAGAAGTTTATCACGGAGCCCCAAGGAACCCCTTCCACGTCCGCACCAACGAATCAAATGTGTGATTGGCAAGACCAATCTCAAGCTATGTATTTTGGAGGAGAGCAAGGAGAGGGATCCTTGGAGCAAGTTCAATATGTCGCGGGGAACCAAGGATATTGGGCCAATCCGGCCGCAAGAAATCATCCCGGTTTCTCTTATGCCAACAATGAAGGAGCTTTGAACCCGCCGCAACAACCACCTCAACAAGCTCGACCACCACCACCACCCCAACAACAACACTATCCGTCGAGGGGGCCTCCACAACAAAATTTCCAACCGAAGCAACAAGTTCCACCCTATAGGCCGACCGGATACAATCAAGGGTGGAGAAATCAAAACCCTCCACAAGCTCAACAACGATCCGACTTCGAAGCTAGAGTGGAGGAGTTTATGGTCGAGCAAAAGAAGGTCAATGCTTCCTTGAAGGCGGGCCAAGACTCCCTTACAACCGTTGTAGCACAAATATCGGAGCAATTGGCGTTGCTCAATCGAAA
>JAULAV010004889.1:0-25000 GCA_030789695.1 Scilla litardierei | reverse complement strand
GATTACCGAGGATACTATGGGGGCCACGGAGGAGGGCCGCCTAGACAGTACGAGACCCAGGATGAGTGGAGACAGCACTACCGACCGCATCACCGAGTGGATGGGAGGCCCGAGCATGGGCACTTTAGAGGAGATTGCAGGGTGCGGAAGCTGAAAATGCCGCTATTTGCTGGGGAGGATCCACATGCCTGTTTGTTCACTGCAGAGAGATACTTCGCGGCGCATCACATGATCGATGCACAAAAGCTGGAAGCGGCAGCCATTTGCATGGAGGGGAGAGCTTTGTGGTGATTATAGTGGAAGGAGAGGATGCAACAGATTCGTTGCTGGGAGGAGCTGAAGGACCTTGTGCTGGAGAAGTTCAGAGAGCCTGTTTGGAGAACCTGCACGAGCAGTTATATCCCTCAGGCAGGAGGGACCAGTGCAGGAGTACATCGAGAGATTTGAGACACTGGCAGGAAGAGTGCATGGCGTGTCAGACGAGTCTCTGGAGGGCACCTTTCTTAAGGGGCTGAGGCCCAGCCTTCGAGCGACAGTGAGGCCATACAAGCCCAGGGGGCTTTCTGAGGTCATAAAGATGGCGCAGATGGCGGAGGACGCTCGAACAGAGGATATGAGGGTCAAGAGCGGCTACAGTGGCCAGATACCGAGAGACACACCGTCTAAAGTATCAGGAGCAGGGACCCCCACGGGGGCGGCCCAGACGAGCAGGGAGAAGACTGGAGAGAAGGATAGTGCACCACAGGCTGGGGGCAGTTCAGGCGCATAACAGGCGCTGAGATGAGGGAAAAGAGGCAGATGGGCTTGTGTTTCAGGTGTGATGAGCGATTTTCACCGGGCCATCGGTGTGCGGGGCGCAAGCTCCAGGTGATTTTGTTGGAGGACGATGACAACGAGGCTGACATCGAGGAGGAGGCAGCTCAGGCAGAGGAGGAACTGGAGGGCCAGCAGTTGGACGTGGCAGAGGTGTCCTTTAACTCTGTGGTAGGGTTCACGCCGAACCATACCATAAAGCTGAGGGGGAGATCGGCGACCAGGAGGTGACCGTGCTCATTGATAGTGGGGCGACCTACAATTTCATTTCCAGGAGGGTGGTGACACAGCAGGGACTCCAGCTGATAGATTGCAGCAGCTTCAGTGTGATGATGGGGACGGAAAAGAAGGAGAGCAGTCAGAAAGTTTGCAGGGGACTGGTATTGACCATGCAGGGGATACAGGTGATCGCAGACTTTTTACCTCTGGACATGGGGAGCACCGACATCATTCTGGGCATGACCTGGCTACAGACGTTAGGAGAGATGACAATAAATTGGAAGCTGCTGTGGATGGAGTTTTTGGAGGCATGGAGAGCAGTGATACTACAAGGGGACCCCAGCCTTTGTAGAGTTTTGGTCTCCTTGAAGACCATGGTGAGGACCATCCAGACGGAGGGTGGAGGATATTTGGTGGAGTTGTACTCGTTGACAGTTGAGGGCGGCGCAGAGGCCAGTGCGGAGCAGCCCATTCCAGGAGAGGTGCAGCAGCTGATGGAGCAGTTTGAGGAGATCTTCCAGGAGTCTCGTGGTCTCCCACCACCGCGGGACCACGAGCACGTCATTGTACTATGAGAGGGCATGGCCCCCATTAGCGTGCGGCCCTACCGATACCCCAGCATCAGAAGGACGAGATAGAGAGGATGATGTCTGAGATGGTACATGCGGGGTGTTCCAGCCGAGTGTGAGCCCGTTCTCCAGCTCAGTGTTGTTAGTAAAGAAGAAGGATGGTAGTTGGCGATTTTGCGTGGACTATAGGGCGTTGAACACGGAGACCGTCCCAGATAAATTTCCCATACCAGTGATAGACGAGCTCCTGGACGAGCTACACGGGGCAGCCTGGTTCAGCAAGTTAGATGTTAAATCCGGCTACCATCAGATCAGGATGCGACAGGAGGATGTGGCCAAGACATCGTTTAGGACGCATAAGGGTCATTATGAGTTTCTTGTCAGGCCCTTCGGGTTGACAAAAGCACCTGCCACCTTTCAGGCTCTTATGAATAAGGTATTCCGACCCTATCTCAGGCGATTCGTACTAGTTTTCTTCGATGATATTTTAGTGTACAGTCGTACCTTGGAGGAGCATTTGGACCACCTGCAGTTGGTGTTTCAGGAGCTGCAGTACCATCAGCTATATGTGAACAGAAAGAACTGTCTTTTCGGGCAGCCACAGGTAGAGTATTTGGGGCATGTTGTATCCGCAGGAGGGATGGCAGCAGATAGAGCAAAGATAGCGGACATGCTGGACTGGCCGTGTCCCACCACAATCAGAGGGCTACGGGGTTTCCTGGGGCTGACGGGTACTATCGCAGGTTCGTGGAGGGATATGTGACTATTGCCTGGCCACTGACGGAGTTATTAAAGAAGGACCAGTTTCTTTGGTGCGAGGAGGCGACGACAGCATTTGAGGCCCTGAAAAGGGCAATGACCATTGTGCCAGTATCGGCGTTGCCCGACTTTTCCAGACCCTTCGTAGTAGAGGTGGACGCATCGGGACATGGGCTGGGAGCAGTAGTGATGCAGGATCAGCAGCCCATAGCTTACTACAGCCAGGTGTTGACCGCGAGGGCCCGGCTGCGGTCGGTCTACGAGAGGGAGCTGATGGACATAGTGTTGTCCATACAGAAGTGGATGCCATATTTGTTGGGACGGAGCTTCATAGTACGCACCGATCAGCAGAGCTTGAAGTATTTATTAGAGCAGCGGATGGTAGCAGAGGAACATCAGAAGTGGCTACGGAAGCTAATGGGGTACATGTTTGAGATTGAGTATCGCCCGGGACTGGAGAACAAGGCAGCTGATGCATCATCCCGGCGTGAGGAGGAGGCAGAGCTAGCGACACTTGCAGTGTCTGTACTTGAGGACTGGGGCCCACTACAGCAGGAGGTGGAGCAGGGTCCGGAGTTAGCAGTTATACGAGAGGCCCTTATACAGGGGTCGACTGAGTACCCGAGGTACTCTCTTCAGGATGGACGGCTACTTTACTGGGGGAGGCTTGTGATATCGAGGACATCTGCATTTATACCTGCCATACTCAGAGAGTTCCACGACAGAGCTATTGGAGGACATTCTGGGGTCCTCAAGACCTACCAGCGGCTGGCGAGGGAGGTCTATTGGAAGGGACTGAAGAAGGAGGTGGCGAGGATGGTGGCAGAGTGTGACGTGTGCCAGCGTCACAAGTACCAGGCGATATCCCCAGGAGGACTACTACAGCCGCTATCCTTACCAGATCGAGTTTGGGAGGACATCTCTATGGACTTCATAGATGGATTGCCGAAGTCAGGTGGATACACTGTCATTTTTGTTGTAGTCGACTGCCTCAGCAAATATGCACACTTTGTCCCGCTTCGGCATCCTTACAACGCAGTATCTGTGGCGGAGGTATTTGTTAGGGAGGTCATTCATCTGCATGGACCTCCAAAGTCCATAGTCTCGGATCGAGACAAGGTGTTCCAAAGCAAATTTTGGCAGGAGCTTTTCAGGCTACATGAGACGGCATTGAAGCGGAGCACAGCCTACCATCCCCAGATTGACAGTCAGACGGAGGTGGTGAATATGAGTGTGGAGACTTACCTACGATGCTTCATTTTAGAGAATCCTAAGGAGTGTGTGCGTTGGCTAGCTTGAGCGGAATACTGGTATAACACTTCATAGTACACGGCGGCGTAGACTACACCCTTTAGGATTGTATGGCAGAGATCCCCCGCACTTACTTCATTATGGGCATGAGACGACTCCCGTGTTAGATGCGGAGCAGTACCTGGCAGAGAGGGACCGGATTCTGGAGGAGCTGAAGCTCCATTTGGCGAGGGCATAGCAGGTGATGAAGGCTCGAGCAGACATACACCGTCGTGACATACAATTTGAGGACGGGGACATGGTGTATCTGAAGCTGAGGCCCTACATGCAAAGGTCAGTGGCTCATAGGAGGAATGAAAAGCTGGCATCACAGTATTTTGGGCCTTTCGCGGTTGAGGCGAGAGTGGGACCGGTGGCCCACAGATTGAGCTTACCCACAGGATCCGCCATTCACCCAGTCTTCCATGTTTCGCAGTTGCGCCAGGCCATTGGCGACCACACCTCTTCCCCTTCATTACCAGAGATCCTTACGGCTGATATGGAGGTGAGACTAGAGCCCGAAGTGCTGAAGGGGGTTCGACGGAGCGACACAAGAGGGAGGCAGGTATTGTTGCAGTGGAGGGGCTTGCCGTTGCACGATAGCACGTGGGAGGA
This sequence comes from Scilla litardierei, assembly GCA_030789695.1. NCBI lineage: Eukaryota > Viridiplantae > Streptophyta > Magnoliopsida > Asparagales > Asparagaceae > Scilla > Scilla litardierei. The sequence goes on along the minus strand of JAULAV010004889.1, from coordinate 20,735 downwards.
CTTGGACGAGATGGCGGCTTGCTTTCTAGATTTCCATCTTGAGGACAATGTAGCTCTTTGGGGGGAGTATTGATGGGCCCCATGGGCACCCCCCGCAGGTTTACACCCGCAGGAGACCCGCGCGCGCGCAAGGCCCAGGCGCGGCCCCCCTTGGCCGACCTAGCTGCATCCCCCTTTGGCCGACCTAGCCGCATGCCCCTTTTTGCCCTAATTCTCATTATATATAGGGGGTAGCCGTCACTTATTTCTCATGATTTGATTATTGTTATTTGTGTGATTTCATAGGTAAACGAGTGCGGACGTCCTCTTCGGCGTCTTGGGAGGAGAACACACCTCTTTTGTGTTCAATTATCTAGTTCTTCATTATTTGTTCTCTATAAAAATTGCATCTTTTGTTAGTTCCTAATACAGTACTCCGTCCCCAAAGAATCATCTTGTCCTCAAGATAATGTTATGAGATCTGTAGGTACGTTACTCCAAGTGGGGTTCTCGTCCCCTCCTGGATTTTTCTCCTCAACTTCCTTGCATTCTTTATCCTCAACGATCAACACATGGAGAGCACGATCATGGTAATGATGTCTCAGCTCGAACCATTCGTCATTTCGAAAGCATAAAACCTTGGGACGGCTGTCCTAGACTCCACCTCCGTGAGACGCTTAAGCATAATGTTGGGTTGAGACTCGCTATTCTTCCTTGGTTGGTCTGAACCCCTCTAGATTGAGACTTCTGTATCTCTATTGCAGCATAAGTGCCAGGTGTGGCCCTGCTTATCACTTCTTTAGCAGTTTGCTATGTGGTGTTCTTGTCTTCCACTGGTTGGACCAACTCCATTCGTCTCTCCAAGCCCTCTCGGCCCCAGTATATGAAGCTATACTTTGATGCTTGCCTTAAGGCCCTTCTTGAAATTTATCTTTATCACCTCTTAAAGAATCCCTCTCACGCGACTTGAGAGCATTTCAAACCTTTCCTTGTAGTCTTGGACTGTGCACTCCTGTTTGATGGTAAAGAACTACTCGTATAGATCCCCCCCGCGTTTCTTGAAACAAGTGCAGTAGGCGGTTTTGAATTTATCCCATGAGCGTACATGTTGTCTATGCTCTTTCTACTGAAACTAAGCCAAAGTCTTTCCCTCCAAATAGATATCTGCCACCATTAGATTCTCCTTCGATAAACGGTTCACGGTGAAGTACCTCTTCGTCCAGTTGTTCCATCCATAAGGATGCTCCCACTCAAAGACATGAATCTTCAGCATTTGGATCTTGTTGTCAATACTGAAGTGCTCATGTTCTGCTATTTTGATTGGACTGCCTATAGTAGAGCTGCTGATAGGTGTTTTGCTGAGAGTTGGGCCTCCAAAACCTCCACTTTGGACTTTTACAGATATATAGTCGTCTCGCCATCCCTCGTCAAACCACCACAGATCTCCTCCATCTTGTCGAACCCCCAGAACCTCCCTTGCCATCGATATTGCCTCCGAAAGGGTAACCGCCTCTTGTGGGATGTCAACAGCCTCCCTCGGGCCCCCTCCACTGTCCAATGGGTCGTCGCCCCCACGTGGGCCTCTTGTCGACCAGTCAAAGCCTCAAGGGTCTCTTCCGCTATCATCAGGACACACATGGCCTCCACCACCTTCGTCAAAGCCTGGATAAACGCCATGTTAATTGTCAAGCCTACATAAAGGTCCATCACACCCCAAACATTGTCGCCAAGGCCCAGTAGGGCCTCCATATACAAACCATGCCTCTGGAAGCTCTCTCCGGTCCCTGGGGGACCCGCCCATGGGTCGTGGGCCCAAGGGCGGTCCGCCATGGCTCTTTGGCCCCTAGGCAACCTGCCCAGGGACCGCGGGGCCCCTGGTGAGGTCCCTAGGGGCCGTCGCCTCCGGGGTTTGCCACAACACCAGATCTACTCCTTCCTCAGACGCTTCCTCCATAATTTTGGAGGAGGATTTTCACCATACGTGTGTGATCCGTCATTCGGTTGGATATCTTGTTTAAAGATGGTGATTTCCACTTGTTGTCGACCAAAAATTTCGCATTTTTGTCTCAGATTTATGTAATGTAGTGGTTGTTCTTGCGCAAAGGCGTCGTCTTATACCCTATATTTGTGTCATTGATGTCGTTGTTTAGACCTGGTTTAAGCATCTCCTCCTCACGCCTTGTAATGGCATGTTTTCGTTGTGCATATATTTCCGTAACCAAACGTTTTCAAACGATTTCGAAAATGAGTAAATGATTTTTTTCCTATTTTTTCGTCACTCAAACCTTAAAATTGACTTCATGATCCTCGTGACCATACAAACTCCTTAACCGTTTTTTGTAATTTTTCGAAGTCGTTTGTGAAATCGATATTTTAATAATAAAATAATAAAATTTTTACTATTCATTCACTAATTACAATTACCTACTTACATTTTCATCTTAACCTAATCTACTATTTAATTAACATATTACTCTTACCTAATCCATCAACACCTTAAACATGGTCCATTTACATCCTCCCGCAGTCAACAAACCCCAACCCCCAATTAATTAGCTTAATTAATGTTCCTAATATTATATTACGTATCTAATCCTATTTAAACCTGCAAGCAGCAACTTAACCCCATGCATTCTCCCCGCCGTATGCGAGTCTAACCCCTCTCGCCACAAGACTGCCCTAGAGTCTCCCTCCCACGAATTCCCCCTACACCGCGAAGAAGCCTTCTCACGCTTACCGTCTCCCCGCAGTGAACACCCAGCTTCTCCCCCACTCCTCACGAAAACACTAACGCTCACTCTATCCCCCTCATCTCCACAGCAACGAGCCGCTCTTCGGCCTCCATCTCCTCCTCCCCGAGGCATCCACAGCCACCTCTGTCTTCTCGTGCCTCCACCATAAACAGCTCCGACGGATTCATCCTCACACCGAGAGCACCCCGCATCCCCGACAATGAACGGAGCCCCTACAGCTCGAGCAGCATCTTCCGCTAGCCCCCGCTCTGTGATCACCGCTGCTACCTCGACCTCCACCCTCTCGACAGCCCCGACAGCCCTCCGAGCGCTGTGCCACCACTCTTCCACCGACGATGGTCCCTACGTCGCCGTGTGCCACGCCCTAGTGCCACTGCATCCCTCCACTCCTCTGCACAACCCCGCGGCACCCCAACGACCGCCATCACCATCTCTCCGTGCCAACACCAGTCGACGCCGTTTGCCGACGTCGGAGCCACCCAGAACCCCGCCGACGAGACCTCCGCTCGAGCTCGCCAAAACGCCGCGCCTCCGCTGCCATCGTCGTTTTCCACCACTCCATCATAGCCTACCACCGCCCATCGCATACAGGAAGCCCCTCGCACCGCCTGCCACTCCCCCTGACGCCGCCTGACCCCGCGCCCCGCCACTACCATCGAACGAGACCCCGCATGCCATGCTCGCATGAATAATAGAGAAGGGAAGGAGAAGTATAAGTGAGTATAATATGTATATACGAATACGTATATAATACGTATATATTTAAGTATATATATAATAATATGTTGTATAAGGGAAGAAAAATGGTTTAATTGATAATAAATCACATATAGATCAGAAAAATACCAGACAAGGTTCAGAAAAGCCAGCGTGTCACGTAGAACACGTAGACGCTTGAATCACCCCAATCTGAGACCTATAGTTTTAAATATGATTTTTCAAAGATATACGTAATTAATTCCGATTGGCTTTTAAAATTAGTATTTTCTAAAAATACGTGTATTTTCCAGATACAAGAACATCATTGTTTTCTACTAATCAAGACGAACATTTTGACATATCATATGAAATTTTTTGACGAGTACATTTTCCTAAATAAATTGGTGAACGTTTAGATACGCATTTTACAATTTAGAAAAATAGTTTTTAATTGATTTTAAGATTTTAAAAATTATACAAAATACCTATAAACTTTAGAAAAAATATTTTCTTCCTAGACAAAATTATTTTACTCATACATAGCCTTTCTAAAAATATTAGCGCGTATTTTGTCATGTTTTGAGCTATAATAAAAATAGAAATGACTAACAAAAATATATAAAAAATAGTATAAACTTAACCTAGTCGTTTCTTATGTTTGCAGGTATCGTTTCTCGTGCACGAGCACCCTTGGAAGCTCTAGCTCCAGCCTCGATTTATCACGACGATTATCAAACCTGTAGGTCACTCTAATTCTAACTTTAGAAATTTAGATAGTGTACTAGTATGAACGTAAGATATAATATATAGCCTCAGAACGATTATTGACTTCAACAAACGAATAGAGACCTAATTAGATAGGAAACTAATCAACTGCAGAATGATTCACTTAATCCAACAATTTTGTATTGCATGTTTATTGGACTTGTCTTTATCCTCAATGTTCTAGCATACCTTATGCTTTAGCCCAGTCGAGTTAAAATGAGTCCCTAACTCTCTGGTTTTCAATAAGAAAGTCAATCAGTAGTCCTGGTTTAACTATCATAGTGGTAGAGATCTAAATAAGGAACTACTCTACTGTTTGTTAATATAATCGATGGAGCAGATGTGATAATTGGCATTATTAATATTGATACCACCCGGTGTCTAGGATCGTTTGCGCCATAGTTTGGATCACCCTGCTTGCGGTGATAGTGATTTGCTTGGCCAAACCTGACTGACCGTGTATGCATGGATCAATGTCAGAATTCCAATTATCATCAGTTTGCAATCATTGGTTTTAAATACATTTAAATAAGTTACTTCAACCTTTTCATCACCATGCTAACTCACTTGTCTCGTTCACCCTTGCCTACCACGTCCTGATGTTTGTAATATTGATCCATTTGTTGCACGATTGCTCACACTTAAACATTCACATCACCTGATGCATGTCATATACTAGTCATTGATTGCCATTGAAATATCGTGCTGAATCATCACATAAAATGTTGTACGAGATGACGTATTGGAACAACGAGACTGATTAACATACCATATTGAAAAATAATGATTGAATGATAACATAATGCTGGACTATCCTATTGAGATTGAATGCTTGTGATAATTGGTAATGCACTGTGTTTTGGAGTAACTTATATTAGAGGAAGTATGGGACCGAATGCGAGTCCATCTACACATTGCACCGTACCATACCGACCGTCTAAAATGAACTACCGCTTAAAGTGAAGTGAGATCCGCCATGGCAAGCGCCCCCGTGGCAAGAGATAGGCTGAATGGTCGCACATTATACTTTCCTACATGAGTCACGTAATTTTTAGCTTTACTACTGCTTGTCCTTTTATTGTTACTGCATCTACCTGCTTGTCGTACTATTATTACCACACTGCATGCTGGTTAAAATGTTGTTACTACTATATCACATATGTCATGCCACAGTTGTTGCTCTTGTACGTTACTTTTCGCACTTGTACAATCACCTTTTACGTTGCTTATTGCACTTGCATGCATGTCCGCTCTTATCTTACTTGTTGCACTTGCATGATCATCTTTAATTGTTTACTATAGACTGTTCCATACTTTTGTACTACTCTATTTCTATTGCTAGAATTGTTGTGACCTACCTACGGTTCCATCTTCGGCACCGCAGACGCTGCACATGTTGACGTAGGTGTTCCTGAGTTCGCAGAGCTAGAGTTCGACCTTGAGACTGTCGACTTTTAGACTTAGAATTGTGTGTGTGACCTACTTTTCTATATATTTTCGTTCAGTATTTCCTTCCATGTATTCAGTGTGAGAGTTGTTGTGTGATGTTCTTTCGGTATGAATTGTAATAATAAAATGTACGCTGGTTTGAGTATTTTTGTACATCTCTGCATTGTGGTATATTGTTTTCACTGGTGATCTACAGACCTACGAATGTAACCAAATAAGTGATGGCCCCATGAGAGCGGGTCGTTACATGCCTAGTGTGGCAACGACTAATCTCCAAGAGTTCCTTCAGTATGGATTCCATTATTGAAAAATTTTCCTAATGTGTCCACCTTTTTCGTAACTCTTTGATGTTTCCTTGAAAATTTCCACCTTGCTTCTCAATTTTTCTTCCAAGGCATCAACTTTCCTTGCTGTCATAAGATCGAATTGCTCTGATACCAATTTGATAGGATTTTCTAGGATTTTGAGAGATAAAATATGATTGTTATTGATGGAAAGTGGAATAACAAGGTAATTGGCCTCTTTTGAGAGGTGACCACTCTTCTTAGCCTTTAATTCGATAGAAAAGCTTAACGCTCACTAATCTAGGGTGCTACTCCTAATCACTTCTTAACTTTTCCCTCAAATTTAGCATCCCCCAATTACCTAGCACTCATACATTTATAAGACCGATTTCCCTAATATTACATATCTACCATTGCACCCTCAAAATTACAGTTTTACCCAGAATTATAGCTGGTTCAATCTCCACTCGTTTCCGTCGCTGATTTGCCACCGCAATCCAAGTTTAACTAATATACGACTTTTTGAGTTCTTTTTCCTTTTCTTTTGGAAATTTTGTACTAAAAAGGCAATGAGGTTGACAAAACAAAAAAGGGCGGTGACCCTAAATTTAATTTTCTTGGGGGGAATAATATAATTATAATATGAAATATATGGAAGTAGTTTATTAGGAAGGTCGAATAAGCTTAATGAAAGAATATATACGTGTCGTTTTCTTACTGCACGTTATAAGTATGAGTTATGAAAACATGCATTCATCCAGCTTATGGAATAATTCACTTGGGTAAGCAGTTTGTTTAAATTTTTACCTGTAATTTAATGCATCATTATTTATATTGTGTGGCTCATTCTATATTAACAATGTAGATGTCTAGAAAGAAAACATATTCATTAGGTTTCTTGGTCAGAACCAAATGGTAAGCGCCGTCAACATTCGTTTATCTTGTGTAATCTTTTTTACCCTTCCTATGACATTGTTATTCCGTTGTTATGTTACGCTTGATTATCTACTATTTTGTTAGGATCAGTCACCAGTAACAATTGCAAAGTCATGTAATTTATTAATTTTGTTCTCTGATCTCCAATTCTATTTTTCTTTTATTTCTTCTTATTTCTTTTTTAAAAGAAATGTCTTACCTCTGAACTACACAAGTTCCATATAGATGTTTAAGTTCAATTTTTGTGATGTCTTGCTCCCCTTGGTTCTTCTGCAAATCGTAAATTTGGCCTTATTTTTTTAGTTTTCTGAAGCATGCAAGAGATATGAAACAACATATCTCCTATAGATGTTTTTTATTTCATCTAGTTAGTGATAGAGAATAACATTAGATGACTATCTTGCTCTCTTATGATTTATTTCTGATCTCGATCATAGATTATATGGAGTTATGCAATGGACACTACGATCATATAATCTGATCTAGTGAAATAAAGAAAGAATTATATATGAAAGATGGGTTTAAATAGGAAGTTTTTTAATTGTTTATTTTCAAGATATGAATGTTTCGGGGATCCTGTAGGTATATTATGATTAATAATCGGTATCCGCTATTGAAAATCTGGTGGACTAAGATCATGATCAAACTGTACCTCGGATCAAAGTTTGAATCTTGCTATTTGAATCATGAACATTTGTCTCCTTGAGGGCTAGTCAGGGTTGACATTTAGCAAGTAGACTAAGCAGTAGAAAGCTGAAAGCATCTTCTGTTTTTATTTCTTTTGTGTTATTCCTTTATCTAAACCCTAAGACAATCACTAATCATTCTAATGAGAAAGCTAGGGTTTGGAAGATAAAAGATGAGATTTTTATAGAACTCCAAAGAGAAATATGAGTGTTTTGCATAAGAGAATAATGAAAACCCCACCCCAAACATATAAGGGCAGCTTTAGCTCAATTTACAACAAACCCCTCCAAAAACTAAACTTTGCAAAAAATACCCAAAACTTCACAAAAATGCCTTCGACTTAGTTCTTCATCCCGTGATCCTTCTTGCGACCTGTTCGTTGATACGTGATGATCTCATCGTTACTCCCCCAAAAGAACCATCTTGTCCTCAAGGTGAAAGTCTGGGAACCGCTGCGCAATAACATCATAAGGTTCCTATGACGTCTCATGATCTGGACGGCCGGTCCACCTAATCAGTACCTCCCGTGATCATGTGCTCCTTTAACGAACCCCTCTCAGCTCGGCCGGCTCTAGAAGCACCTCCATGTCATCTGTGAGTGTTGGGGATAGTAACGAGGAGGAGGCATGGTCTCTAATGGCCCGGCGGAGCTGCGACATATGAAAAATGGGGCGGATAGCTGAATCTGGTGGCAACCTCAGTCGACACGCCATCTGGCCAATTCTGGCTTCTACCTCATACGACCCAAAATATTGGGGAGATAGCTTCTCGTTCTGCCTACGTGCCAAGGAGCGCTGTCGGTAAGGTCGTAGCTTCAAATACACCATGTCGCCCACATCGAACTGTACATCTCGCCTGTGTTCATCTACCCGACTCTTCATAAGCTGTTGCGCCCTCGTCAAGTGTCGCCGAAACTCCTCCAAAGTGTGGTCCCTCTCCTCAAGATATTGATCCACCTGGGAAACCGGGGTGGAGCGGTAACCGTAGTGAAGTAAATGCGGGGGATCCCGCCCATATAAGACCCCGAAGGAGTGGTCTTAACAGAGGTGTGGAATGATGTGTTGTACTAATACTTGCCCAAACTAGCCACCTCACCACTGCTTCGGAGACTCAGAAATAAAACACCGTAGATATGTCTCCAGGGTCCTGTTGACGACATCCGTCTGGCCGGCAGTCTGAGGATGGTAAGCGGTGCTCCTCGTCAGTACTGTTCCCAGTGTACTGAATAATTCCTTCTAGAAGGTGCTAAAAACGTTATCCTGATCCGTCACGATAGAGCCCGGGATCCCATGAAGCCTCACTATCTACTTGATGAATATCGTCGCCATGGTCACTGTAGTGTAGGGATGTCGTAGTGCCACAAGATGTACATATTTGCTCAGCCTATCCACCACCCCCATGACGACTGAGTTCCCATTTGATTTCGACAAGCCGTCAATGAAATCTATGGTCACCTCCTCCCAAACTCGGTCAAGCAATGAGAGAGGCTGCAGCAAACCCCAAGGAGCTGTTGATAAATATTTGTGACGCTGGCATATGTCGCACTTCTCCACCATTTCTGCCCCATCCTTCTACATCCCCTCCAGAAAAGCTCCCGAGCCAAGTGCTGGTAGGTCTTCAGGACCCCAGAGTGGCCACCTACCGCGCTCACATGAAACTCTTGTAACAACTTCGGGATATGAACTGACCCCCGCTTTACCACCAAACGCCACTTGTACAAGAGACGTTGCCCTTCTAACGAATGCACGAGGTGTGCTGCTGTGTCCTGTAGTAGTGCTGCCCTGATCTTGGCTAGACCCTCATCCTCCTCAATCTCTCTCAATAGGGGCTCCCAATCGAGCAAAACTGGTACTGACAAGGCCCACAAGTGTGAATCAACATTCCTCCGTGATAGTGCAGCTACCGCTTTGGTCTTAATCCTTGGCCTATACTGGATCTCAATGTGGTAACCTAGCAGCTTGGTCAACCACTTCTGATGCTCCTCAGTGACCATCCTCTGCTCCAAAAGATTTTTGAGGTCATCTGATCTGGCCTCACTACAAATTACCTGCCAAGTAGATAGGGTCGCCATTTTTGCACCGCCAACACAATTGCCATCAGCTTACGCTCATTAACTTACTTGAGTCGAGCCCTCGCCGATAACACGTGGCTAAAATATGCCACCGGCATGCTCTCCTACATCAACACTGTACCCAAGCCATAGCCCGACGCATCTGTCTCCACTACAAATGGCCGGGTAAAATCCGAAAGCGCAAGAACGAGAACACTCGTCATGGCCCTTTTCAGGGCCTCAAAAGCTCGAGTAGCATCTTCTCCTCCAATGGAAATTGTCTTTCTTCAGGTGCTTCGTCAACGGCCATGCAATGGTGCTGTACCCCATGACTAACTTCCTGTAGTAGCCCGTCAGTCCTCAGAATCCCTGCAATACCCGTAGTTTGGTAGGGAGTGGCTAATCCACCATGGCCGCTATCTTCGAACCATCCGCTGTCACGCCCTTTGTGGAAACAATATGGCCCAAATACTCTACACTCCGCTGGTCGAACGAGCACTTCTTCCGATTAGCAAACAGCTGATGCTCCTACAGCTCCCTCAGCACGGTTGTCAAATGCTCCACATGTGACTCCATCGACCAGCTGTAAAACAAGATGTCATTGAAGAATACCAGAAAAAATCTCCTCAGATAGGATCGAAACACCATGTTCATCACTGCCTGGAATGTGTCAGGTGCATTAGTCAAGCCCAACGGCATGGCCAAGAATTCATAATGGCCCTGGTGTGTCCTGAAGGCCGTCTTCGCCACATTCTCATCTCTCTTCTGGATCTGGTGATAACCGGACTTCAAGTCAATCTTAGAGAATACCACTGCACCATGCAACTCATCTAACAACTCGTTGATCACGTGGATACGAAATTTTTCTGGCACCGTCTCCTTATTTAATGCCTGGTAATCGACACAAAATCTCCAGCTACAGTCCTTCACTACCAGCACCGGGCTCGAGAAATAGCTCACATTCGGCTGTATCACCCCGCTTGAATCATCTCATCCACTATCCTCTCGATCTTCCCTTCTGCACCTGCGGATAGCGGTATGGTCGTACACTAATAAGAGGGACACCCTCTCTGAGCACAATGGTGTGCTCGTGGTCTTGTGGAAGAGGAAGCCCGTGAGTCGTCTGAAACACCTCCTCAAACTGAAATAAGATCTGCCATAGCTCCCATGGTATGTTCTGCTACTGCTCCACCTACTCCACTACCAGCCCTTGTAGCTCCACCAAGAAGCCTCCTCCTTCGGACTGGAAAGCACTCGTCATGGTCTTCAAGGAAACCCTGGATCTGCACAAACTGGGGTCCTCTTGAAGCGTCACCAACTTTCCCCTGTGTGTGAACTCCATCCTCAGCAACTTCCAGTTGGTCTTTGTTTCTTCCAAAGACTGCAGCCATCTCATGCCTAGAATCACGTCGGTGCTGCCCAGATCGAGTGGCAAGAACTCCTCCACCACATGTATCTCATGTAGGGTTAGAATCATGCTACGACATACTCCCCTGCTCCGCTCATCCTGCTTAGTTACCATCATCACTCCAAAACTGCAGGTGTCAACCAACTACAACCCATGCTGCTCCACCACACAGTTGGAGATAAAGTTATGGGTGGCCCCACTATCAATCAATACCACCACCTCCTGCTCAGAGATCCTCCCCATAAACTTCATAGTATGGTTCGGAGTGAACCCTACTACGGAGTTGAGTGACACCTCCGCTACCTCCAAATGAGATGGCTCCTGCTCCATCTTTTCCCCACTCAGCTCATCTACCACCACCTTCTCATCCTCTCCCAGCAGCAACTGGAGTGTACGATCTTGAGAGTGATGCCCTACGACATATTTCTCGTCACACCTAAAACACAGCCCATTCGCCCTCTTGTTTTGTATCTTTACCTCTGTCATGTGCCTAAACTACCCACTAGGCTGTGGTCCGTTGCTCCTCTCCTTGCTAACCTGAGCTCTCCCGTCTGGACCCTCCTGCAGGGGCCTGCTGTGCTCTTGGAGTCGCCAAGCCACAAAAAGCATACCCGCCCCAAGCTCTCTTGGCTCGTCGATCCACTGCTAGCCTGTCATCCACTATCTGAGCTAGGTCCATCGTTTCTAACAGTCCACTCGACCTCTGCACCTGAGGCTCTCCCTGAATTTCAGTTTTCAGCCCCTTCATAAAGCTTTACACCAAGGTCTCCTAGCTCATCATCCCCCTCACATGGCCAGAAAGTACCTCAAATTTCTCTCGATAGTCTCTCACTGTACCCACCTGTCGTAGCGTCAAAAGCTTCTCATACATGTCGCCGTCCTGGGTGTATCTAAAGCGATGCATCATGCAATATGTGAATTCCTCCCATGACTGTATCGGCCGCCATTGTTGCCTCCATAAATATCAAGACAACGCTTTTCCATCCAAACACACGTCCAACACATACACCTTCTCCCTCTCCCCCATCTGATAGGCCTCAAAGTATCGCTCCACACGTGAGACTCATCCGTGGGGGTTTTCTCCGTCGAAAACCGGCATCTTCAGCTTCCACTCCTTGTTTTCGGGTTTACTCACCCCTTACTCCACCCTCGCTCTAGGTTGACCGTAGTGGAATTGTTGATAAGCATTTTGTGGAGGTCCTCCATCTCCCTACTGTTCCCCTGTCCCTCCTTCATAGCCTGTCGCATCTCATGGGTTCCCTTCGTGCCCCCAAAGTTTCGAAACTGCGCATCGACCATCCTGGGAGGTCGTTGGCCCCCGAAGTCTCGTCCGTATGACACATCGGACCGTGGAGATCTCAAAATTGGCCCGCTGCCTCCCTGGCAGACAACCGAAGGTCTCCGCCACGCGAAATCCCCGAAAGCCCACTCCTATGGTTGCGAAAAAGACCCCCCGCCCTGCTGGAATTACGAGGGAGCCCGCCGCCCTTCTGCGGCTGCGCCGGGGGCCACTGATGCCCCGGCGCATTCGCAGGGGGCCAGCACCCCCCTTTGATCTCATGGGGGCTCTCGAGGCCCACAGGTTATCGCTGAGGGCTCGCGAGGCCACTGGACTTCTGATCGGGGCTCGCGAGGCCCCTAACTTATCGCTGGGGGCTCGTCGGGTCCCCAGTTGCTCGTCGTGGTCCGACAAACCCCCAGGTGGGTCGTCGGAACATCGCAAGTGTCCGGCGAGGGCGTCAGGTCAAGGGGAGGCCCGACACGTCCATTAATAGCATTGCCACCCCCCAGTTAGGGTTTGGAGGGGGGTGGACCTCCTCTGGGCTGTCGATCCCCCTTCCCAAGCTAGAGGAGGGAGAAAATACCCACATCCGCGCTCTTCTTCGTCATCCTCCGGTGGCACGTCCTCCACGAGCACCATTTGCCATTTCCCCTTGTCCAAAGGCGGCTCCTTTCAGCTTAGATCTGAATGATTTCCCAGAATCTCATCGTTCTTAGGCTTCTTCTTCTCGCTACGCTGATTTCCTTGAGCCTCCATGAAGGATTTGAATATACTCTCCAAAGATGAGAATCTTTCATCACTTTTTTGTTGTAGCTCTTTGATAGATTCCTTTAGGGTTGCTTCAATTCTCCAACTTTCTCCTCTAGGACATCTTTCTTCTCCATGGATCATATGTTGGTCATTGTGGATCTTTGCTCCAATGCCAATTTGATGATAAAGCTAGGGTTTGGAAGATAAAAGATGAGATTTTTATAGAACTTTAAAGAGAAATACAAGATAATGACTTCTTTTGAGAGGAAGCCAACTCTCCATGCTTAAACTTGAATGTAAGAGGGCAAGCTTACTCTCACTTGATTTAGGGTTCTACTCTTCTAAGTTAGGGATAAACACTCAAGTTTTGCATAAGAGAATAATGAAAACCCCACCCCAAACATATAAGGGCAGCTTTAGCTCAATTTACCAAAAACCCCTCCAAAAACCAAACTTTGCAAAAATGCCCAAAACCTCACAAAAATGCCCTCGGTTTAGTTCTTCATCCCGCGATCTTTCTTGCGACACCTTCATTGATACATCATGATCTCATCACATTCTTGATTAGAATATGATTTTGGGATAATATACAAGAAGAATTAAAAAGATATTTAGTCAGATTTAGCATAAGAAAATAAATTTATTTGAAGCCTAAATTAAATTCAGTAACAATGAAGTGTAATAAGATGGTTTAGTCTTTTTAGTCTATTTTTCATAATATCCCATTACCTAATATCCCATAGAAGTGTTATCAGTTTACATATTGTTGTATCTGATAGGCATGCTTGCTTTTCTCAAACTTACTGTGATTTTATAATTAATATTGACAATCATGTTACATCATACTGCTTGTGTGTGCGCATGCACATAAAAATGGTTGGACACTGCTTTTTGCATGTATATAAAAATGAAAATCTGAGTTTTCGGGCAGATTTTGTTTCTCAAGTTTTCACATGCTAAATGCTATAATATGTGAGCATAAACATGCATGTCACATTAAGAACTAGGGCAAGTAGAGTCTAATCTGGCATGTATGTATTCGTAATATTGACTACAATCTTCCACGACATGTCAAAACTTATATGCTAAATACCTCAAGTTGGATGCATATATCGCCCTTAAAGGGAGTGAGAGCATGAAGGCTGCTCTTTCATTTTCTTTTTCTTTTTCTTTTGAGTGTGTGTGCACATTTGTGTAGAAGATGTGAAAGTTGGCCCGATTTGAGGCACCAATAGAGTTTGAGATGTTCAGGCAAGTAGCAATGCCAGGCTAGCTCGTCCGTGCCTTGGGTCTTGCGTATCTGGCTCCGCATGGCCAGTTATAGAGACTCAGGACCCAGCTAACTCCTACAAAACTAAGTCCTCAATTCGGAGGATCGGCAGCTTGGAAGCTCGACAACTCAACAGCCCAGTTTTCGATAGTTCAAAAGCTCGGCAATTCGGTAGCTCGGTACCTCGACAGCTCGGTCTCCAGCAGGGAGCTCGGTAGCTCCAAGGCACCGACTGCAGGATGCGGTATCATATTTGAGTTAGAGTTGCTCTCCCAATATAATTCCATTTGAGTTTCGATTGTTCTCTAAATAGAATTCGATTGGAATTAGAGTTCCGATCTCAGTAGAATTCGTTTTCCACCCATGCTCTAGAGGCTATAAAAGGGACGCTTGGGGGGAGGGGTTTGAGAGAGATTTTTGAACCTACTCAGAGCCTCGAGCCGCCATTGTTGAAAGCCTCGAGCCGCCATTGTTGAGAGCCAATTTTGAGATTGTATTAAGAACTTTTAAGAAGATCTTGAGTTCTTCTTCGTTAAGAAGTTAAATAGTTGTATTTGTTCTGCCTTTAAAATAAAAGCTATTGAGTGTTTTCTTAGCTGGTCGACGGCCTAAAGAGTCAATCTCTATTGTGCTTGTGATTGTGCTTTTGTTGTTTGTTGATCGTTCATTAACCACCGGATCGTCCGACGGTCCGAATCTTCCACACCGCTACGTATAACAAATTGATATCAGAGCTTAGGTTCGGATATCAACGTAGGTGGTGAAAATGAGTGGCGGCGATGACAATATTCCGAAGGCGACATCCGAGGAGCAACCTCCAGCAGCTTGAATGATCGTGTCTAACATGAAGTTCGAGATAGAGAAGTTTTGATGAAAAGACTAACTTCGGAATGTAGAGATGTGAAGTCTTAGATGTCTTGAACGAGCTCGATTAAGACATAACATTGGCTAAAAAGCCTACGACTATGTCGGACACAGAATGGAAGACCTTGAACCGGAACGCGTGTGGTACAATCCGATTGTACTTGACATAAGAGAAGAAGTACCCCTTTATGGAGGAGACCAAGCTACGACTTTTTAGGAAGAGCTCAGAAATAATTACATAAAGAAGAACATCCAAAATTGTTTGCATCTAAAGAAGAAGTTGTTTGTCCTGAAGCTCTAAGATGGAATATCTATTGAAGAGCATCTTGATTGTTTCAACAAACTCTTAATTGACCTAAGGAACGTTGATATCAAGCTCGATGATGAAGACAAGACGATGATTTTTCTAAACTCTCTACCCAAAAAAGTACGAGCATATTGTTTCGGTCCTTACATGTGGCAAGAATCCGATTACGTTTGAAGAGGTGTCTGATGCTCTTACAAACGATGAGTTCTGGAAGAATGACGAGCCAGACACGAGGAGCGGAGGTAACTTAGCTCTTACCATGGTAAAAAACCAAAGCAATTAGAGGGGTGGATGTTGTAAAGGGTATTTTTGATCCAAGTCTAGGGACAAGAGCAGATAACCTCCTCACAAGGACTTAGTAAAGGACCAATGTGCTTTTTGTTGAGATAAATGGCATTGTGTCAAAGATTGTCCAAAGACAGAAAAGAAGTACGATGCTACAGCTAACATCGTCAAGGGCGTTGAGATCGATGAGTGGATATTGGTCGATACTTCGGAGGGTGAGTCAGAAAGTTAGGTGCTTGATTCCGGATGCTCCTTTCATCTGACAGCACATACAGAGTACTTTACGACCTTTCAGAAGACGATAAGAGTAAGTCCGACTTGGAGCTTGCACGACGGCAAGCATTGGCACAGTTCGGATCAAGATGGGTGATGGAGTCACAGTGGACATCGACGAGGTGCGTTATGTTATCGACCTAAAGCGAAATCTCATATCGCTCAGGTCATTTGAAGCCAAGGGGTGTAGAGTGACCATGGAGAACAGAGCTCTGAGGGTGACTCGAGTAGCTATGATTTTGATTAAGGAAATGTATATATGCAACCTCTACTATTTGGATAGCTCGGTGGTGACTTGCACTGTAGCACTCTCTCGTGAGGTCGACAAGGATGACTCATTATGTTGGCACATGCGTCTAGGACATGTAGGAGAGAAAGATCTACAGAAGCTAATAGAGAGATCGCCTACGAGGTGTTAAGACCAGAAAGATTGAGTTCTGCGAGCATTGTGTTTTCAGTAAAAAGACATGCATCTTTTAGGACCGCCATCCATAATACAAAAGGGAGTGCTTGACTATGTGCACACCGATATAGATGGACTGATGAGGACGACCTCATTGGAAGGTAAACACTATTTTTGTGTCTTTCATTGATGATTTCTCACACATGATATGTGTGTTTCTTAAAGGCGATGTACTGGGTAAGTTCATAGAATGGAATGCATTGAATTAGAAACAGACCGACAAGAAAGTCAAGAGACTCCGAAGTGACAACGGTGGAAAGTATATGTCGGACCCCTTCCAAGAGTACTGCAGAAAAGAAGTGATCCAGAGACAATTCACCGCCAGTGGTATGCCGCAACAGAATGGAGTAGCCATGAGGATGAATCAGACCTTGTTGGAGAAGGTCCGATGTATGGTATTTACAGCCGACATATCAAATGAGTTCTGGGTAGAGGCCCTGGCGTATGCGACCTATCTGATCAATTTGCTACCTTCTGTTGCATTGGATGGACAACCTCCTTTGGAGGTTTGGTCGGAAAAGCAAGTTTCTGACTATGATTATCTACATATGTGTGGATGTCTATAATGTGAATGAGGACAAGCTCGATGCTAGAGCCAAGAAAGTCATCTTCTTGGACTTTAGCAATGGTATCAAAGAATACAAGTTGTGGTGTCTGAGACCGAGGAAGGTGACCTTGAGCAGAGATGTGACGTTCGATAAGTCAACATTATTGAAGGGACATAGACCGATGGTGGAGCCTACAGAAACACAAATAGAGTAGGTTCATATGGAGGTGTCGAAGATTCCTGATAGCATGGCTATTAACTCTAGCCAGGGTTCACCAAAGACTACAGTTGAAACACTCTAGACTAAAGGTGATGATGGTTGTTTAGGTCCAGATGGTGTAAATACATCTTCTCCACGGATAGCACTGCAGATGGATTCTATTATGGTTTCGAGACCTAGGCGTGAGATACGGCGACCTGTGAGGTATATAGAGATGTTCTTATTTGCTTTCCTCGTAGTTAGCATTGATATATCCACTTCATACAAAGAGGTAGAGTACTCTAAAGACCCAAAGAGGTAGAGAAAAGTAATGGATGAGGAAATGGAATCATTGTGTAAAAACGATAAATGGGAATTGGTGGAGCTTCCTAGTGGAAAGAAAGCGATAATGTGTAAGTGGGTCTACACCAAGAAGGATGAAGCCGAAGATGGAGATGTTCACTACAAGTCAAGACTTGTGGTAAAAGGATATGTTCAAAGAGAAGGCATTGATTACAACGATGTCTTTTCTCCGGTAGTTAAGCATTTCTTTATTCGGATCCTATTGGCATTGGTTGCACATCTCGACCTTAAGTTGGTGCAACTAGATGTCAAACCCGCATTTTTATATGGGAAGCTAGAAGAAGATATTTATATGTCTCAACCCGATGGGTACGAGAGATGTGATAGACTTGCATGTATGTTGAAGAAATCTCTCTATGGTTTGAAACAATCGCCTAGACAATGGTACAAACATTTTGAGCACTTCATGGCGGAGAATCAAGGGTATTTACGGAATCTCTATGATCTTTGTGTGTTCTTTCGAAGACTATATGATGTGTCATTTATTTATCTCTTACTTTATGTTGATGACATGCTGATAGCGTCTTCAAATAAAGTAGAGATTCAAAAATTGAGAAAGGAATTGAGTTGTGCGTTTGAGATAAAGAACCTATGCGAAGCATGAAGGTTTCTTGGCATGGAGATCTACTGAGACCGGAATAGATGTATTGTGCATCTTCCACAGAGTCACTACTTGAATATCAGTATTCAAATGTTTGGCTGTGAAAGTATGAAGTCTGTAGCTACTCCACTAGCACCTCACTTCAAACAAAGCATTGTCCGAAGAACGAGAATAAAAAGAAGCTTATGAGGAGCATACCGTATGCTAATGCGGTAGGTGATATGATGTATGCCATGATGTGTATACGACCTGACCTATCACATGCCATGAGCATGGTGAGCCAATACATGCACAATCCAGGAAAAATACATTGGCATGCAATACAGTGAATTTTACAATATATCAACGACACCATTGATGTAGGATTGCATTTAGTCGATATAATGACGGTTCGCGAGTAGTGGGATATGTCGATTCCGACTTTACAGGTGACCTGGATGGGAGGATATCCATGACAGGTTATCTCTTTACCTTGTCAGAAGCTCCGATCTGCTGGCGGAGTATTCTTTAGTCTACGGCGTCCTTGTCTACTATGGAGGCAAATTATATGGCACTGACCGAAGCAGCAAAAGAAACGATATTACTTATAGGCTTAATGGACAACCTTGAGTTATACCAAGAGATGTATGACGTTCATTGTGATAGCCAAAGTGTGATGCACTTAGCAAAGAATCAAATCTTTAATGCATGCACTAAGTATATCGATGTGAGATACCACTTCGTTTGTAACTACGTAGGACAAAGAAGAAGAAGATATTAACTTGCTGAAGATCAGAATGGAAGACAACCCGTGTAAAGACCGTCTACCTTGCAATACTAACAACAAACACTCTAGAGGGGGGAATAGAGTAATGGCAATAAATTGTGCAATTAAAAATTAAACTTGTAAATGAGGAATAATAAATGCAAGAGGAATTAATCAACACAATCAAACCAAACGCAAATACAAGATTTTACCCTGGTTTCCAAACTTGGGTACGTCTAGCCACACCAATATTCACTATAATTCCCACAAAGAGAAGTGAATACAATCCCACAAACAGATACCTCACACAGAGGATTTTGTCCTACACAAGAACCAAATCAACCCTACACAGGGTTCAAACTCCCACACAGAGAATTACTAACTCTCACACAGAGAATTAGGGTTAGCCCTACACTAGTATACCAAACTCTCACAAAGAGAGTAACTCCCACAAAGAGAGTATCTAATTTTCACAAAGAGAATTAAGGTTTCAAAGAAACACAAAGTAAAACAAATACTCTTACATATGCCTTGAGATGAACTTACTCATTAATGAATGCAAGGCATAAAAGAGGATCTCCAAGTGATGAGATTAACTTGAAAACACTTGGATGATTTCCCTTGAGCTTGACTTCAATGCATGAAGGAGATTTAGAGATCTAAGAGGGAAATAAGAGAGTTTGAGAGTGGCTTAACCAATCTCTAAAGATTTGCAATGGTTCCAAGTTCTAATAAACTCAGCCCTATCATATATATAGAAACTCTATATGAACTCTCAAAACCCAAGGATAAAGCCAAAAACAAAAAGCTGTAACGGCTAGAATCTGGGCTGAAACGTCATCGATAGTCGACTGATGATCATTTGACAGTCGACTGACCAACGACTAAATAAATTCCAACGGCTATAATCTGAGTCAGGACAATCGACTGTAGAAGATTACACAGACGACTGTATAATGGACAGTCGACTGTATATCCTTCAGCAGTCGATTGCTGCAGGGGATGTAAATAAAATAGAGAGATGCAACTTACGCACTGAATGCATACATACAACTGATGGCCAAATTACAGGCGACTGTAAAATAGAAAGGCGACTGTAAAAACTGCAACAGTCGACTGACTTGCAAATTGGGATGAAACCCAGAAAATGCAAGTTGTGCACAGACGACTGTAAACCAATTCACAGACGCCTATTGGAAGGCAGGCGACTGTAAATCGACCTTCAGTCGACTGTTCTATAAGCTCAAGTAAGAGTCAATAAAAGGTTGACTTGAGTAGTGCACTACAGTCGACTGTAGAAGGCTCGACAGGCGCCTGAAATCACCCAGTTGCCTGTAAGACCTTCATCAGTCGCATGTTGGAGAGCCAAAAACTCTAGTTTGAGTTTAAGGCATGTTGAACTTATTGGGATGAATTCTATGATAATCCCGAGGCTTACTAAGATAGAAAATGCATATGCATAAATGAGATAATCCATCTATTAAGGCATTACATTAAACCTAGACTCAAAAAGGAGAAAAGCAATAAATAAAATATTTCATGGATTACATTGTTTTCTTAGAGTCATGGCTTCAACCTTGATACTCTCCATCATCTCCAAGCTGTGGCATCTCTTGAGTTCAAGCTATGGCATTGCTCCTCTCGATGTCCATCCTTGCACCAAGTGTTTAGTCTCCAAAAATGATATTCTTGAAATGTTAACTATGAGACTAAAACAAGAGAGTCATTAGCAATAACATAATGTTGTGATCATCATCAAAATAACATGGGTATGAA
>JAULAV010004885.1:0-25000 GCA_030789695.1 Scilla litardierei | reverse complement strand
CCTTTCCATATTTAAAGAGGTTCGGGGTCCCTTTAGAGACGTTGGGGAGATAACAGCCATCCATAATGGGGCCACGATCTTCCGCTATGAATGGAAGTAAACATTACCCCTGTCCCCGAGATTTCTAAACATGCCTTTAATCTCACGTTCGTGTGAAGAGGACCCAACGGTCGACTTGCCACCCAGGCTTTGACTGAGTCGGCATCGGGTCTCTTTGGTGGGCCTGGTGGGGCCTTAGTCATCGTTCGACCGAGCTACCTCGAATGCCAGCCCAATGGCTCAACAATGGCCCCCCGTCGCACGACCTTGAAGGATCCATCTGCTGAGGTCAAGCGACGTTACATCGCTTTTAATGGGACGCGACAGTCGAGAAAATATCACTCGAGTTCTAGGCACCAAAACGCATACTTCATCGATTCGGATGATTTGTCGGTTCGAAATCCAAGGCAGTCTAGTCCTTGGATCTTCGACACGTGTTCCATCATACGGTTGTTGCTTTGCCCATGTATGACGGTTTTAGTGGAGAAGTGCAGGGATACCTTCTCCATTCTCTCGATTCAGATTCTCCTTCTCTCAAAATCAATGGCTTCGTCATCTGTCTCCGGGAAGAATGTGGTCACTACCATCCAGAAGAATCAGGAAGGGGTCATGGAGCCGGGCTTGCTGGCAAATTTGAGGACCAAAGTTAAGGCTAGCCAAATTGATGCGCTTCAGAGGAAGTATGTTTGCAACGATTATCAGATCAGACTGACTAGGAGGGACGAGAGGGCTCATCGTCCTGGCGACCGGGAAGTGGGGGTCTACGTCAAAACCTTTGAACGGGGCCTTCGATTTCCCATGCATCCTTTCCTGCAGTACTTCCTGTTTACCCTGAACATTTCCCTCTGCCAGCTGATGCCGAAAGGTGTTGGCATGTTGATGGGGTTCATAGTGCTGTGTGTGACGAAGGGAATCGAGCCATCCTTGCATCTGTTCAACCAATTCTTCTGGATCTCTCCCCTCAAGACCCCATGGTGGTATACGATCATGGCCCGTTGGGGGAGGAAGCTACTAGAAGATCTCCCCACCTCCAACCCCAAGTGGAAGGACGATTTTGTGTTCGTGGTCTTCCAAAGGGAGGCAAGCTTCTACACCGGTTTGGGCACCCCCGATTTTGGGCCTGCCGAGGATAAGCCGCTGACTGTTGAGGAGAAGAAAGCCGTCGACACTTTGAAGAGCCTGCCAGAGGGCATGAGGTCGGTCAAATGGCTATGGTTGGATGATGTGTTGCGTCGGACCGTGTGGACGAAAGGCTGGTTCGATCGTGCTCACCAATTGTTCGACCTTCGTCACTCGAATTAACTCATTTATTGCTCTGGCAGGGATGCTCAGTGTGGACTACCGGTAGATCCCGCATTGAAGGATGCGGTCGAGGCTTCCATCAAGGTGGCAGAGGCCAGAATGTTGTCACCTCGGGCATTGACTGTACAACGATCGATGGCCCAGCCGTTTGGAGATCGGCACATGATCATTGAGAGGATTGCCCAGGAGGCTCACCCTTGGCAGAAGAAGAAAAAAGAATCATCCTCCGAGTTTGAGGTGGTTACACTGGAGGGAGGCAAGAAAAGGTGGAGGTTTCTTCTTCTTAGCGACTCGGAGCCGTCTGGGTCGAACGCAACCGTGGAGCAGGCCTCTCGACCAGGGAGTGATGCACCCCATGAGGAAGCTTCGACGGAGACTCAGGTTTCGTCGGATCTCTGTATGCATCAGGATTCCTGGCCTTGGGGGGTCTGTCTCCTTCTGTAGGGTTGCCCGAAGATATACCCGAGGAGTACCGACCGATGTTGTCGGAGGGTCGATCTACTCATGCCCCTCTCGACTGTTCCGAGGAGGAGCTCGTCAGGGCAAGATTCCCATTGAGGCTTGGGACGCTGCTCTTCTTGATTGCATGGCCGCTTCCAGCATCGTCGAGAATGCGACCCTATCCTGGGACAAGGTTGTCGTGGAAAGGGTCGACTACGAGCGGCTTTGCGTCAATAGCCATCCACGCCAGCATCCAGATAATTATTATTTGGGCCTCTATCGATGGTAACATATGCTACAAGCTAGTCATCGATCGTTGTATGCAGGCTCTTGTGGCGACTGCGACGTTGCGTCGCCGAGCTTTGGTGATGGCCGATCATGGTGTCACCCTAGAGGCCGTCAGGTCGAGGGTGGAGAAGTCCCAGACTGAGCTGGAAAGGATCAGCCAACTCTCTGAAACAAGGTCATTAGTCGTTTAGAAACTCAAGCATGAGCAGAATGAGTATCATAGGAGGGAGGCTGAGCAAATCGCCTTGAGAGAGTGAGCGAAAAATGCTCTGCTGGAGGAGAGAGTCAAAGCCGACGTCATTGCGGAGAAGGTGATTTAGGATTTCAGGATGCATTTCCTGACTTTGAAGATCTATATATGTAGGGTTACGAGCGATGCCAGTTGGAGATGAAGAACCGATTCCCTGACCTCTCCACGGAGATTGATGAGATTCTGGTGATTTTTGTGGACCTTGGCAAGGATGAGTCGAGCCAAGGTGATGATGAGTCAAGCCGAGGCATAGAGGAGGAAGCTCTCATGGACGAGACTACCACCATGGCTGGCGATGAATCAAAAGCGGTTGCTATGGGTGAGCCGGAGCCCACGGCCGTGTTGGAGGGAGATCAAGGGCCTGAACGGCCGTTGTAAGATCAGGCC
Organism: Scilla litardierei; assembly: GCA_030789695.1. NCBI lineage: Eukaryota > Viridiplantae > Streptophyta > Magnoliopsida > Asparagales > Asparagaceae > Scilla > Scilla litardierei. The sequence continues at coordinate 22,293 of JAULAV010004885.1, read as the reverse complement.
TGCATGATGGAATTTTTTTTGAATGTAGTGTAGGGGGTAATGTAAATGAGGACAACATTTTGTAATGAAGGGTGATGAGAGAATTGGTTTGTGTATTCTCGTATGCCATTGTCTCTCCTTATTTGTTGTCGCTCACGCCCCGTGGTGGTCTTAATGCCTGATGGCCCCTTTCGATGGGTTAGGTGCTGCTTCGAGGATAAACCATCAAACCACATTTAGAATTTGACCACTGTGTTCTGTGGAGAGGGTGAGATCCGCCTGAATCATGGTCTGACAATATGGGGACCTGGGTCGTTCAGTAACGAAGGGGTGGCCCCTTCGACTTATGGCTGACGCACATTCGATAGTCGTTCAGTAGCAAAGGGGTGACCCCTTCGACTTACGACTGACGACCGTTCAGGAGAGTCGTTCATTAGCGAAGGGGTGGCCCCTTCGACTTACGGCTGACGACCATTCAGGAGAGTTGTTCAGTAGAGAAGGGGTGGCCCCTTTGACTTACGGCTGACGACCGTTTAGGGGAGTCATTCCGTAGCAAAGGGGTGGCCCCTTCGACTTATGGTTGACGACCGTTTAGGAGAGTCGTTCAGTAGCGAAGGGGTTGTCCCTTCGGCTTACGGCTGACAACCGTTTAGAAGAATCATTCAGTAGTGAAGGGGTGGCCCCTTCGAATTACGGCTGACGACCGTTTAGGAGAGTCGTTCAGTAGCGAAGGGGTGGCCGCTTCGACTTACGGCTGATGCTCGTTTGAGGGTCGTTCAGTAGCGAATGGGTGGCCCCTTCATCTTACAGCTGACGATCGATTAGGAGAGTCATTCAGTAGCGAAGGGGTGACCCCTTCGACTTACAGCTGACACTCGTTCGAGGGTCGTTCAGTAGCGAGGAGGTGGCACCTTCGTCTTACGGCTGACGACCGTTTAGGAGAGTCGTTCAGTGGCGAAGGGATGGCTCCTTCGACTTACGGCTGACGACCGTTTAGAAGAGTCGTTCAGTAGCGAAGGGGTGGCCCATTCGACATACGGCTGATGCTCGTTCGAGGGTCGTTCAGTAGCAAGGGGATGGCCACTTCGTCTTACGATTGACGACTATTTAGAAGAGTCGTTCATTAGCGAAGATGTGGCCCCTTTGACTTATGACTGACGCTTGTTCGAGGGTCGTTCAGTAGCGAGGGGTGGCCCTTTTGTTTTATGACTGACGACCGTTTAGGAGAGTCGTTCAGTAGCGAATGGGTGGCTCCTTTGACTTGCAGCTGACGCTCGTTCGAGGGTCATTCAGTAGCGAAGGTGTAGCCCCTTGGTCTTAAGGCTGACCACCGTTTAGAAGAGTCGTTCAGTAACGAAGGGGTGGTCCCTTCGACATACGGCTCACTGTCATGGTCGCTTTTCGATCGTATGTTATCGTGCGTGTACTTTTCTTTCGTACGCGTATTTATTGTGACGTCCTCTTGTATCCCAAACGCACAAAGTTATATATCGTTGTGACCCTCAGAGAGAGTAGTTATTTGTGGAATTTTTTATGAATGTCATTTCACGAGTTGTTCTTCCACAAATTAGCTTTTAATGAAGGGGTGTCCTAACTTTAGACTTCGACGTTTGACCTTTTTATTTTTAGTTCCATTTTCTGTTAACCTAGCACGTGACCGATCATCGTAGTTTTGATCCTCTCGTCGACACAGTCGTCCCAATATTTTTCTTATATTTTTCGACACCGTTAAGCTGACCTTTCACCCTAATTATCTTCAACCTATAATTAGCCCTAGCTAATCCCTAATTCAAACCCGAATTAAATCAAGTCTAATCTAATCTTTTGGATCCTACGTATCACATGAATATATTTCCTAGCTATATGCTACACTAGTTGTACCCTTCCCTCTCACACACTCTCTCCAATCAACCACTAAATCCACTCCTTCTCTACCCCACTTAGCAAACTCCTTTCATTAAATGTTGTAGCCTAGGGTTTCTTTCTTCTCCGCGCGTGAACCAAGCCAGCCGCTGCAGCCGTCATCTTCCCGAGCCTAGCATCCGGCCACCTTCCCCTTAGCCATTGTTGGCCTTCCATTGTCGGCCATCACTCCGGCCAGTCTCCCTCTCCCTTGGATCAGCCGAACCCCCATCTCCTTACCGCTTGCCGCACAACAGCACAGCCGAACCCCCCTTGCCCTCTCTGCCAAAAACAGTCTACCCTCTCCCTTGAAACCCTCGTGCGCACCCTCCTCCACACACCAACAACAGGCCGCAACCATTGACAATAGGCCGAATCCCCTTGCCCTCCACCATTGACAGCCCGCACACCCTCAAAACTGTTCCCCCAACCTCATTGTCGGTTAGCCGCATCTCCACCCATGGCAGACCCCCCTTAACTGCCGTTCATCTTCCTCCCGTGGCCATCTTCACACCGTGCTACTTCCCTAGTTGTTGCCATCTTTGTTGCAAGTGCACACTGTACCTTGCTTGCTGTCGGAATCCAACCCCCGACGTCGCTACCTGACGTTTGTGTAGCTTTCGCGTCGTGTTAAGGTAAACCCCGATCCGTAGGAACCAGCACACCCGCATTTTAAACAAGACTAAAAATCGTAATTTTCCTTGCGTTGATTAAATCACTAATTGAAGTTTATAATATGGGACTGTAGGTTGGATGATTAGTTTGAGTACATAGGAAGATCTGGACCTCGTTGATCTAAGATTTGCAGACGTTATTTCAGGCAAGTGAAACTTGCTCAGTTGATTGTTAAGCTATGTTTAGGCTATCTGAGTATTTGTATAAAAGAGGCTAGGCGGTGAAAGGATAGTTGCCTAGACACAATACTTGATCTAGCTTAACAACGAAGCTAGATCCGACACCCTTAGCATGCCATTTCAGGCATATTATATGTCACGTTTACTTTCTGATAAACTGTATGCATTCAATAACTGCTTTTTATACTATTAATGTTGCATATCACATGTCATTTCATGCATTGAATGTCTTGTTATGAATGTGTAGCACACGCCACAAATGAAATGTAAGCTACGACGAGTAGAATTCTGACTCCTATATCATGAATGAGGCTAGGTCAACTCTATACCATAAACACTTCCTGGCTCGTGATCCAGAAGCTGAGCGCCAGTTCAGACACACGTGGAGGGGTAGAGTTAAGCGTAGGAATGGCAATATTACGGGGCCGGGTGGGTATTTAACTACCCAAGCTTGCCCCGACCCATCTACAGGCCGGTGCGGGGCGGGTCGCGGGCCGGGGGAGGGCGGATTCTTTCTTACCAAAACCAGGTCAGGCCGGGTCGGGCCGATCGGGTCAAGTCATTAATGCCATCCATATGAATCCCAAATAAAAATTTTATTTTGTGAATTGGGAGAATTTTGATTTATTTGGTAATTTGGAATTGGGAATTGGCCCAATTAGGAGAACTGTGGAATAGAGTATGACTTATGTGTTATTCGCTGAGTGCATGGTCCGCATCAAAATAGTAAACCTCTATAGTTTACCGGGGCGGGTCGGGACGGGTCGGGACGGGCCGGGGTGCATACAAAGCCCAAGCTTGCCCCGACCCGGCTGCGGGCCGGGTCAGGCCGGGTCAAAATCAGGTCGGGCCGGGCGGGTTAGGCCATTACTGCCATCCCTAGTTAAGCGATCACTCAGCGTAGAAGTGTGCACGTACATCAACTTCAGCTGAAAGGCGTAAACCCTATGTACGACGTGAACGCATGTTTTTCCTGCTTTTCATGAAATATTGTTTAGTAGCTTTTTGTTATGACGTGACATGTAATGATAACTATCATATTCATTTTAATTGCTGCATTCATGAAATAATATGTCATGTCATCATATTTAAACTGCTAGTTGCATTCATCCTATAACTGCCAGTACTCTTATGTTTCCTTGCACAAAAGTCTCCCCTTTTTACCTTTTGGAGATTTTTGTCAGACATGTGCCATTTACTCTTTGAGTGTCACATGTCAGGCTTTGAGTATGAGGTAGCTGATGAGGACTACCAGGTTGCTGACGTCATACTTGAGGCTTCTGCTGATGTCCAGTTCGAGGACACTGGAGACCAGTGTAATGACCACTTTCTGTTCGTACGTATTTTAGTGTGTATGTTGTTTGTGGTGCATATATTCGTATTTGTTTGTATTATTTTGTTTTTCCGTAGCTCAGACGCGTGCCCAGACCCTGTATTCCGACCCTATCAAAGGCGCGAGCTCTCAGATATTTGTGTTCTAATTTTTGGGCGACATCGCATCGAATGGCGTAATCATAATTAATTAGTAACTAAGCTAATTAAATTTAATTTTCCATATTTAAATTTGAAATCCTAAATTTATTCAAATTTTAATAAAAAAATCTAAAATGGTTTTGTTTAATCAAAACTTTTCTTTTTAAAAAAAAAAAAGAGAGCACCAACGTTAACTGGGCCTTGAGACACTAATACACATTAATTATTTATATACCTAATGACTAGGGTTTCATGTGGTTAGTTTTAAAATAAACCAAATCAGATTTGTTAATAAATCTCAGCCTATTCTTTTATATCCAAACTGCCCCAACCACTTCCCACGTCTCCCGTACCCTCTCTCCCACTTTCCCCTCTCTCTCCTCCCACGTGAACACTTTCCCCAATATGTCCCTACAAACAAGACCCTAGGCCCTACATCTCTCAGCCGCATGAAAACACAAAAAAATAACTACTCTACAATTAAAAACCCTGAGAGCTACACACTGTGTCCCCAGGTCTCTCTTTATTCACGTGCTCCACATTTTAAACCCCAGGCCTACTTTCTCCCTGCGCCCGAAGCCTTCAAGCTTCTTCCTCCTCACGAGAAACCCCGAGAGCCGCACACACGCGCAAGCGCCCAGATCGCGGCTTCTTCTTCCCATGTGACACAGCGGACCTGCGACCTCCTCCTCTTCCCAAGCGTCGCACAGCGTCGCCACCCTCGCAAACATCGCCCAGGAGATCTCATCTCCACGTAACGATCGCCGGAATACCCCCGACCTGTCAACCCCCACCGTCGCCCCTTCTTTCTTCCTCATCCACGTCGGAGCAGGCCTCGCCACCGCCGCGCAGACGCCAGCCTTCCTCCAGTGCGCCCAGCCATGCGCAGATCGCCGTGACTGCGCCCTCCTCCACGCCGATGCACGTACAGACACAGCACGGCCTCCTCCGTGAGCTACTACTCCCCAGGACTTGCTAACAGCCGCTCGCAACCCGCGGATAGCCCCTACCCGTGCCAACCGCCGTCAGCACTTCTCCAAGCGTCGATAACCACCTGCAGTGTCAAGAACAGCCGATGCTGCCTCCTCGCGTGTCGACGGTAGTTTGCCGACGCTCAACGTTGCTGTTTTGGAGTCGTGTCGCTGCCTCCACTCTCTGTGTAACGGTTAGTATCCCTACCTATAACTCATAACCCACACCGTAATTTAGAAGACCTAATAAAACGGATCGATTAGACGTCGTAGGAACTTTTTATAACGCTCTTATGATCGAAAATAGTTTAATCTGAATCTGTGTTTTATCAAACCAGTGAACTGTTATCATCGTAGCGTAGTACCTGTCGAGATGTTTCTGACGACACCAAGAACGAGAAAAACAGGCAAGTGTGCAATTAGATATGAATTTTTGAAGTTTGATGCGTAATACGTCCCTTTTACTTTATGCTGTATAACTTGAAAACCATACGTGAAATGACGCATGAAAACAATACCATGACATTCTGGACTAAATTTGTGACCCAACTACATATAATTCAATATACTTTAATTTTACTCATTAGCGAAGAATATTGGTTTGTGTAGCTTATTCAATGAAACCCCATGCTCAACGTTATCTTAAAATTGTTGTGAATATTGTTCAACCCACTCCTGCTTATGAAAAACGTTGTATAAACAAATTGATGTTGATAACATTAAAATGCTGCATGTCTTGGAATGTTTAACAAGTTGTGACATCGTGAAAATCGTGCGCCTCGAAGGCGGAATCGTGAAATCGTGATGTCGTGTGAGTCGACTAGGCCGGCTTGTGTTCCGACAAACTTTTGGGTGTGGTTAGGATTGAACGGCCACTAAGCATATGTAGGGGTTATTTCTTCAAGAACACAGCCTATACGGCGGGTTAGTATCGATGACGATTATACCACCGTGAGAAGAATGACTTACTGACGTGCCCCCGGTTTGCAAGCCGCAAATGGCCGGGGGCCCCTGTGGAGGTTTAGATATTTGTAACCGCAAGCGCACGGTGTTGTAGTGTGGCTTGGGGGTCGAACACAGGGAGGCTAGGATGTGCTTGTGTCAAAGAGGACCAAAATCACCCCGTGGGCGAGCTAGCCCAGATCGGATGATGGGTTGTCACGGTAAATGAATGCAAGATATAGACAATATGAAGGAAAACCCGGGACTCTGGTTTCGACCCCAACGAGCGGCTCTCGCCGATATGGCCTACGGGTAAGATGGCGATCAGAAATAGGGTCTAATGGTGAGACGTTGCCTCTAAAAGTGGTACCGGTATCCCATGGGCCCGATATTCCGGTCGGTGCCCAGGATGATACGCCGGACTTCCCGGGTTCGATCAGTGGGCACTCCAGTGTCCATTAACACTGATCGACTCTAGGAGCACTAAGCTCGCAACGATAACTCCCAACGTCTCGTCCTGCCGCTCCCGCGCGCTAGGATTCGGCGTCTACGCTAAGGGCGTGAGCTATGGCTAGGGAGTCAACCGCCAAGTTTATTCCCCCTTGGCCCAACGGTCAAAGGCGGTCTTTTTCCCGCCGATGACAATAAAACACCCCGCGTAACCGTTAGATTCCTAATCCCTATCGATTTCCTAATCCTATGGACGCATCGGGAAGAGCCCCCGAAGGGGTTTCCGCCAAAATCCCGGATTTGGGAACTACTCACAAATACTCATTAAAAAGCGATCTAAATGAAAATGGACCGTCAAAATCATAATCAGACAATAGAAATGCAATGGTAGTAAAGCAATTAAGATAATACTAAAGTTTTACAAAGATCCGAAAACTTACAAAAACTGGAAAATTACAGCCGTCACAAAATGAAGAAAACAGTAAAAAATAACCAACTCCCGAATCTGGGAAACCTAGGGTTCTATTTATAGAAAACGACATCACCCGATCGGTTGACAAGTCAACCGGTCGGGTGAGCCGCTTCACAAAATCACAGCGCAATGCGGGGTTTCACCCGGTCAGTATGAACCGGTCGGCTGGAACTTGGTGCGGTCGGTTGGATCTTGGTGCCGACCGGTTGGATCTTGGTGCGGACCGGGTGAGGAGACCGGTTGGAGCTTCGAGTCTTGGCTGTTGAAATTCAGCTACAGGTGAACCGATCGGGTGAAGGTCACCCGATCGGTTGGAAATCAGCTTCAAATTTCCAGAGACTTTGAGCTTTTGACCCGGTCACTGAACCGACCGGGTGACTTCTCGTGAGCTCCAAGCTGCGTCCGGGTGGTGCACGCGTGCATCACCCGATCGGTTGGAAGTGACCAACCGGTCGGGTGAGGGGCTGAAAGATGCGATCTTCGTCGTTTGACCCCCTGGATCACGCGTGACTCCTCCCGTTGCTCCGAGGACACATGATATCATCGTTTTACGCCCCAAATGCCAGCAAACTCCTGCAAAACACAGAAAATACGGAAAAGTGAAAGAAAACAAGAAAACACAAGAAAACACGAGAAAACGAGTAAAAGACGGCGGTAAAATACTTAAAAACACGGAAGAAAACGTGCGTAAATGTATGAAATATAAACGCACGTTAAAATCCCCCAAGCTGAACTCTTCCTCGTCCTCGAGGAAGACAAGTGAGAGTAGGAGCTCGGAGGGGAAAAATAGAGAGAAAGAGAGAAAAAGAAAACTCTATATCCTAGATCGCCCGTCAGGGCCAACAAAATCAAAAACGACACACCAAGCAAGCAAACGCCAAATCACATCACTAAACAAAGGAGTACGAGTCCAGACAAGTGCCGTGGGCCCACGCGGTGAAGCGCGAGTGAGTGTGGTCGTGCGCTAGCAGTCGGTGTCACTATTTACGATGTGCAATAAAGTTCGATATACACAAATCCAGGGAATGACCCAAATATCGATTCGAATTTGAAATTGCGGTGAATATTAGCTCAAGCATGCATGAGAATAGAGAGAGAATCGAAACATATCATGCGTCAGGGACTCCACAACTAGGGTTAAGGAAATCACCCCACTATAGCCTAGATAATAGCTAAAAAGTTCCTAAGCCAAGTGTTTTCGAAACCGATGGGGGTTGAGATGATGTGGAGAAGAACACTTGGTGCAAATTCTCGCCTTCCCTTTATTCTCGGCAAGTAGGAAAATATTCACACGAGAATTTTTTTTGGGTTTTGGGCATTTGTATTTTTTTGGCTTTTTGGCTATACAGTTTTTTTTCTTTCTTTTTGGGTTTTTCTTTTCTTTTCTCCCTTTTTTTGAACTTTTGGATATTGGGATATATACATGTGTACTCTCACAAGTGGGAGAACGGTACACGACGAGGGGATTTGCACCAAGTAAAACAAAAAAGAAGTCGGAATCTAAACACTTGGGCAAAGAAAACTATTCTCGCTAATTAGAGCGTGGGCTAAGTGGGTTATCCTAGTCCTTAATTGTGGAATCCCGACACATGCGAAATGAAGCGTACGATATATATATCATGCAGAAGAAGCAGACAGTAGAAATAAGTACCGCATATTCATATCGAAACATGATAATCTAGGGGTCATTCCTGGACAGGTATATAAAGTGAATCACAAAGTAGAAGTACACCACACGGCTAGGCACGACACACGACTCACAAAAAGCTAAGTGGACCCACGATGCGTGAAATGTAAGAGAACTCGAAATCCTAGGGTTAGTGAATGTGATTATCGATGCTATGCTAGGTGTGTGTGATTTTGTGGCAATTCATCATAGAGTTCATCTCTAGGAAAAAGAGATAAAAAGAAGAAAAGAAAAAATAAAAACACGATGAAAACGACACAAAAACGAAAAAGAAAGACTCAAATGGCGCACAAAGTGCGACTCCCCCAAGCTGAAGCTTGCATTGCCCTCAATGCAATAAGAGTGAGTACGGGAGGGTAATGAAAATGGGGGGGGGGGAATACGCACCGACACAAAAAGAAATGAAAAATGAGGAAAACATAGATACGAAACTGAAAATAAAGAAAAATCAAAATCAAACTACACGCCACAAAAAACGAAAAAGAAAGAAGGAAATTGAACAAACTAGACGACACGACACGACACGACGAAAAAGCACACGACACGACACGACAAAAAGGAAAACAAGCACACACACACACAAAGAAAATAAAACACGACATCACAGCAAACCAGACTTCCCCCAAGCTAGACATGACAATGCTAGCAATGAAATTTGATCGTGAAAGTGCAGAAATATGCAAGGGGGATGTCAAAAAAAAGAAATAAAAAGGAAGTGATGCGACACGTGAATGGGTCCTCCCCCTGACAGTGACAAAGCAGGGCCCCGCAAAGACAGATGGGCACAAACATAGGGGGGTACAAAAGCGGGAAGGAAAAAACTCAAGCAGGGGCACCACCCTCTGGGGGTGGTAATGGGGGCCTGTGCTGGGGACCAGGAGTCGTGGGGGGTGGAATGTGGAGCTCGGAGACATCGGGTGGGTCTTCACGGATGTGGCGAATGAAACTTTGAAGAAAGGGGAGGTCTCGGCGACGGACTCCTGAGTTATCCGACCACCCTGTCCAGCTAGGAGGATCATGGACGTGAATCGGTCGGCCTCGTCGCCGTCTTGGAATTGCATCCCGTATTCGGGATCGTCAACGTAAGGCGGGGGAGCGGTGCGTGGGGTGGTAGATGGATTGGAGGTGGTGGGTTGAGCGGGGGGTTGTGTGCGACGAGTACGACGGGTGGGCCTAGGGTTGGAAGAGCTGGCGTCGGTGGGCTTAACATGGTGGGGAGGCATTGTGCGGGAGTCGTGTGTGTGCGTGAGTATGGAAAATACAATGAATAAACACAAACACGACCAACGAGCAAATGGAATATTTGGGGCAAAATTAAAATTGAGCTAAGGAGCGAGTTTACCCCAGATGAGATGAAGATCGTTGCTCATAGACGCCCCGATGCTACTCGATAGGAGCACGTTGTGAAGCCGCGGCAATTTCTTCAGCAAGTTTCGAAATTGGGGAGAACGGGTGAAAGTTAGGGTTTTGTGTGCGGGTGGAATCGAGGAGAATGGAGAGAAATAGATGGTGGGATTGATAGGGAGATGGGGGAAGGTCGATTGAGGTTGATTTTGGGGAAGAACGAGGTCAGGCGCAAGAGGAGGAGGCGAAACGTCGGTTGGGGATTCGAAAATGGCGAGGGTGGAACGAACGGGCGGCGACGGCTATATATAGGGATTTAAGTCGACCCGGTCGGGTGAGTTTTCACCCGATCGGTTGAGAACTCAACCGATCGGTTCACCGCTCCACACATTTTCCCGAGAACTCAGAGTTTTTCACCCGGTCCCTCAACCGATCTAGCATATTGTCACCCGGTCGGTTGATGAATACTGAGATTTTCCCGAGAGTTCCCCCAGGTCACCCGGTCTGCTCACCCGGTCTCTTCTTTCTTCACCCGGTCGGTTCATTTGGTGACAGACACGGCCGTAAGCTGATACGTCCCAACCGATCGGGTGAGTTATCACCCGATCGGTTGAGGCCTTGTTTCCTGCAAAACCCAAAAATCGCCTAAGTTCCTTCACGAAAGTTGTTTCGACTGGATTTATTTAGAAAAATAGATAAAAATAAAGTAGAAAAAGTCCTAAAAACGGAAGTAAAAGTTTAGAACATGGGTTGCCTCCCATGAAGCGCTTTTGTTTAACGTCGTTTAGCTCGACGCCCGTTGATGATGTTCATGGTGGGCGATACGGGTGATGCCCAAAATCCGGCATCTCTTCAGCTCCAGAGGTTGTGGCTATTGGTGTAGTCGGCGGCTGTAAGAAGATTTGCTCGACTCCCCTCCCTTTGTTGACAGGATCCGGGGGCTTCTCCCTCAAATTGGCATCCACCGCCATCTTTTTCAGGATCCGGACCTCATCACCGGTGAGGTCCATGGGTTCTTTTCCTTTTCTCCTCGTGGGAGGAGACTTAGGGAATCCGGGAGGGATCACATGTCGCGCGACCGCCTCATTAGCCACTTCATTCTTAGGGGAGCCAACTTGCTCTCCAAGGTCCCCCAAGCTATCGGGGGGATTCCTCGAGAGCACTTCCCAGGCACTCGTTTCAACAGCTCTATCTTCTTCATTCTCCAGCACATTGATGATAGGATCGTCCGGTGGGTTTGGATGCTTCATCGACAAGCCTAAGTCAAATTTGACTCTTTCTTGGCCCACATTGAGGGAAAGCTTCCCATTCTTCACATCTATCAACACTCCGGCGGTTGCCATAAAGGGTCGTCCAAGAATAATTGGGGTATGCTTGTCCTCCGGCATGTCCATCACCACAAAATCAACTGGTACATGTACTCCTTTCACATCGACGGGGAGGTCGTCCACTACTCCCACCGGATACTTGACCGAACGGTCAGCAAGTTGTAATGTCATGCCGGTGGGCTCTAAGTCTCTCATCCCTATCCTCTTGTACAACGATAGGGGCATTAAGCTGACGCTCGCACCAAGATCGACGAGCGCCCTCTGGATTTGCACTTCCCCAATAGAGCAAGGGATGGAGAAACTTCCGGGGTCCTTGAGCTTGGACGGATTTGCACACTGAATGAGTGCGCTGCACTCCGCCGTTAACACGACCTTTTCTTTTCTAGATCCCAGTGTCACCAAGTCTTTCAAGAATTTAGCATAGGAGGGAATTGTCTCGATGGCCTCGAGGAAGGGGATTTGTAAACTCATATCTTTCACCATGGCAAAGAATTTGCCATACTTCTCATCGATTTTGGCTTTGGTGAGCCGTTGTGGGAAAGGCACAACGGGCTTGAACGCTCTTGGGTTCCCTTCCTCATCTTTCTTCTTCTCCTCTCTATGAACTCCCTCCGGAGTAGTTGGCTTGGGCGACGAAGCACCGTCGTCATTTAATTTCTCAATTGGTCGTTCCACGACCAACGGTGCTTCCGGTCCTTTGGGGGGCTCTCTGGTAGGTATTTGAGTTCCACTCCTCAAGACGATGGCGGACACGTTCTCGTGCTCATGTGTGAGCGCCAAGGTCCGATTTACCCCCCTCGGGTTCACCTCAGGCTGTGGCGGTAAGAGATTCTGTGGTCTTTGCAGGTTCGCCACTTGCAACCCCAGCTGGGTCACCTGATCGGTGAGCACTCTTTGTCCCATCTCCAGTTTCAGATTGATCTTCTCCTGGTTGGCTATGTATTGAGTCAAGAGGGACTCAATCGGAGAAATGGCCCTCTGCTGGTCGTATTGCTGCTGGGTGGGCTGCTGATTCCTAGGAGCATATTGTTGATACTGCGGTGGAGGTTGTTGCTGCTGAAATTGCTGCTGCTAGAACTACTGCTGGGGCCTAGCCGGCTGATAAGTCTGTTGTTATTGCTGAGCCGGCTGTTGGTAAGGCGCCCGGTAACTAAGGTTCGGATGATTCCGGTTGTTGGGAGAGTAGGCCGGGTTTGAGTTGGTCCGTGGTGGAAATGGCGCATTCCCCGTAGGATTGTAAAATAATGCGCTCGCCTGATCCAACGGCGGTGAGATGTCACCACCGTCGAACTCTCCAAAAACTTCGGAATCTACCGCAGTAATCTGTTGTGAACCGGCGCCACCGGAGCCTACCATCAATGCAGAGATCTGGGTTGACAGCAAGTCAAACTTGCTTGACAATTTGTCGACGTCCTCGACTCTATGGATGCCCCCAGATCTTGGTGTGGCTCTCTCGTCACACCATCATTCATTGTTGAATGCCATATTTTCCAAAATTTGTCCGGCATCTTCTTCGCTCCTTGACATGAAGGACCCTCCAGCCGCGGCGTCCATGGAAGATTTTAAATCGTCCCTCAGCCCATTATAGAACAGATTTATAATCTGCCACTTGGGGAGCTCATGGTGGGGACATCTTCTCTGCATCTACTTGTATCTCGTCCAAGCTTCATGCAAGGACTCGTGGCTGGCCTGGGAGAAGGAGGAGATCTCGCTCCTCAGCTTCATGGTCTTCCCCGGGGGAAAGAACTTTGTCAGGAAAGCATTGGAGAGCTTCTTCCAGGTGTTGAATGTATTCGGGTCCTTCCCCCTAAGCCACAGCTTGGCCTTATCTCGCAAGGAGAAGGGGAACAGCTTCAGTCGGATCGCCTCAGTTGTGACACCGTTAATACGGAAGGTGTCACATTTCTCCAAGAAGGAGTCTAGATGCTCGATCGGACTCTCCATGGGTGCACCCGAAAACTGATCCTGCTGGATCCACGTCACCAAAGATGGCTTAAGCTCGAAGCTTTGGGCCGTAATAGCTGGAGGACGGATGGCGGAGGTGGACTAGATGGAAGGCATCGAGTACTCCAACAGGGACTTGTGAGGCGGGGTGTTCTCCCCCATGGCTTCAGGATCCTCTCTTCTTCGCTTCTCGGCGGCCAAACGCCTAAGGGTGGCGTTAATCTCTGGATCAACGGGGATCAAGTCGTCGAGACTTCTTGAACTCCTGCACATGAAAAACAACAAACACCCGTGAAGAGACAAGTGGGAAAGAAACAGATAAGATAAGAAATAAAAATAAAAATAAAAATAAAAATAAGAAAATAAAAGGAAAAAGAAGAATGCGAAAAGTATCGCGAGGTAGGGATAAGAGCTAGACACTAGGGTTCATGAGATCCTAAAATAACAAGCACGTTGCCTCCCCGGCAACGGCGCCATAAACTTGACGTGCCCCCGGTTTGCAAGCCGCAAATGGTCGGGGGCCCCTGTGGAGGTTTAGATATTTGTAACCGCAAGCGCACGGTGTTGTAGTGTGGCTTGGGGGTCGAACACAGGGAGGCTAGGATGTGCTTGTGTCAAAGAGGACCAAAATCACCCCGTGGGCGAGCTAGCCCAGATCGGATGATGGGTTGTCACGGTAAAGAATGCAAGGTATAGACAATATGAAGGAAAACCCGGGACTCTGGTTTTGACCCCAACGAGCGGCTCTCGCCGATACGGCCTACGGGTAAGATGGCGATTGGAAATATGGTCTAATGGTGAGACGTTGCCTCTAAAAGTGGTACCGGCATCCCATGGGCCCGATATTCCGGTCGGTGCCCAGGATGATACGCCGGACTTTCCGGGTTCGATCAGTGGGCACTCCCGTGTCCATTAACACTGATCGACTCCGAGAGCACTAAGCTCGCAACGATAACTCCCAACGTCTCGTCCTGCCGCTCCCGCGCGCTAGGATTCGGCGTCTACGCTAAGGGCGTGAGCTATGGCTAGGGAGTCAACCGCCAAGTTTATTCCCCCTTGGCCCAACGGTCAAAGGCGGTCTTTTTCCCGCCGATGACAATAAAACACCCCGCGTAATCGTTAGATTCCTAATCCCTATCGATTTCCTAACCCTATGGACGGATCGGAAAGAGCACCTGAAGGGGTTTCTGCCAAAATCCCGGATTTGGGAACTCCTCACAAATATTCATTAAAAAGCGATCTAAATGAAAATGGACCGTCAAAATGATAATCAGACAATAGAAATGCAATGGTAGTAAAGCAATTAAGATAATACTAAATTTTTACAAAGATCCGAAAACTTACAAAAACTGGAAAATTACAGCCATCACAAAATGAAGAAAACAGTAAAAAATAACCAACTCCCGAATCTGGGAAACCTAGGGTTCTATTTATAGAAAACGACATCACCCGATCGGTTGACAAGTCAACCGGTCGGGTGAGCCGCTTCACAAAATCACAGCGCAATGCGGGGGTTTCACCCGGTCAGTATGAACTGGTCGGTTGGAACTTGGTGCGGTCGGTTGGATCTTGGTGCCGACCGGTTGGATCTTGGTGCGGACCGGGTGAGGAGACCGGTTGGAGCTTCGAGTCTTGGCTGTTGAAATTCAGCTACAGGTGAACCGATCGGGTGAAGGTCACCCGATCGGTTGGAAATCAGCTTCGAATTTCCAGAGACTTTGAGCGTTTGACCCGGTCACTAAAACGACCTGGTGACTTCTCGTGAGCTCCAAGCTGCGTCCGGGTGGTGCACGCGTGCATCACCCGATCGGTTAGAAGTGACCAACCGGTCGGGTGAGGGGCTGAAAGATGCGATCTTTGTCGTTTGACCCCCTGGATCACGTGTGACTCCTCCCGTTGCTCCGGGGACACATGATATCATTGTTTTACGCCCCAAATGCCAGCAAACTCCTGCAAAACACAGAAAATACGGAAAAGTGAAAGAAAACAAGAAAACACAAGAAAACACGAGAAAACGAGTAAAAGACGGCGGTAAAATACTGAAAAAACATGGAAGAAAACGTGCGTAAATGTATGAAATATAAACGCACGTCACTTACTTATCACGTCTTAAAGGCGGGAACCCTATGAGTGAATAGAAGACACAGACATGAAATTACAAATTGCCATGCCAATAATATAAATGTCATTACTTTACTTCAACCTGCTTAGAACTGCCTTGCTAGAAATATTTAATTTTACTTCGCTTTTAAATTGTCATCCCTTAAATGTTGTTGTGGACACCTTCTATGCAAATAATTGTCATTTCTAAATTCATATTATTATGCACACTTTGCCTTGGTTTCTGACCTTTACTTGCATACCTTGTTGACATACATTCATGTCTTTTTGAATGTATGTCAGATCTCGAGCCGGAGTCTCAGGAGGATCCTTTTGAGACACCTGACTTAGCAAGCCAGGAGTTCGCCGTTGACACCGAGCCCTTTCCTACGGAGGACTAGATCTACCAGTTGCTGTTTTCATTAGTTTACTTTGTACTTTTGCTTGTCTACGTTCCTTTTGTTGTACTTTGGCCCAGCTATGGCTTTTCGTTTTATTTCTTATTGGACACTTTTATGGATGTGGCTTTACTTTGGAATGAATCTTATTATTCTAAAATGCAATGCAAGGACCTGCTTTTATTATTGATTATCACCACACTTACTGGACTCGAGCTTTACCGCTCCAGTTCATGCTGACCTCGTGACGCTTCTGCTTCCATTGTCTCTTGGGAAGCGGGGCATCATAGGTTTTAGTGGTGGCCCATGCAGGTCCCGCATTTGCGACAATTCAGAACAATAAGGACGATATCATATCCAAACATCTAGAATAATTGTGTACACGAGAATAACTCGAAATTTTCTTGTCTCAGAATGGCAAGAAGACGTATCACCTGTCATGGACCCGGAGCTGCCGGAGGCAGAGATGATGAGATCCACGAGATGCTTGGGGTTATGCGAGAGATGCTTGAGGTTCAACATCATCTGGTCCAGCAGGGAATCCAGGCTATGCCAGCCGCACCAGCTGCACCACCACCGGGGGCCAAACAGTTCCGAGAGATGCATCCGAAGATCTTCTTCAGACGAGAGGGCCTGCTAGCGGCCGAGGAGTGGCGTCGTAGCATTGAGGATGATTTGGGCCTTGCCCGAATCAATCTGGATGATTGGGTAGAGCTAGCCAGGAAGCAGTTGACAGATAATGCCCACAGCTGGTGGGATGGCGAGGAGGCCAGGCTGCCCAAGCCGATTACATGGGCTACCTTCTATCAGAGGTTTGACGCTGTAACGGCCACTGTCCGGTCGTACGTATTTTGGTGCGTATGTTATCCCGTATGAGTATTTTTGTATTTGGTTTTATTGTTGTGTCCCGTAGTCCGGACGCGTGATCGGATCCCATATTCATGATCCTCTCGGAGGCGTGATCACTCCGATACCTCTTTTTAAATTTTTGGACATCGGGACATAAATTTATAATAACATATCATTATTATTATTATTATTATTATTTATCATCATATGTGTTATACTGTTTTTAAAAGAACAAAAAAACTATTAAATCAAGTCCAACCGTTGGACTCTTATCCCATTAGGGCCGAAACAAATCCCAGAGCCCCTACTTTTTAATAAACAACCTATATGAAACAAACTCCTCAACCCAGGCCCGTACTTCATCCCTTTTTAAAAAATGAAAAAAAAAACCCTAAATGAAAACACAGGCCCTCACGTGAGTCCCCTTAGGAACCCTAGCTAATACTATAAGAGCCTAGACACATCACCTATAAACCTTAGTCTTTTAAAAGAAAACCTAGTTTTATTCTCCCCAAAACTCACAGCCGCCCCCATACCCATTCTCCACGCAACCCAAAGGCTCGGCCGGCCTTTCTCCTCCACGCAGCGGCCATCTACATCACCTAGGCCGAGCTCCTTCTCCCCGGCCACCACCTCCTCCTCTTACCAGATCCGAACCCCCCTCTCCTTCTTCTTCTTGCGAAAACCCACGGCCTCAGTCCCCCACCCATGGCTCGAGCTTCGCGCAACAACCCAGGCCGAGCTCCTCCCATCCAACAGCCCCGACGTGAGCTTCCACGATGCTGACGGCTCCATCCACACACGCAACAGGCCGCAGACCCCCTCCTTCACGCAAACAGCCACAGAGAACTCGCGCACAGGTCGTGTGTGCGTTGACAGCCCCGGATCTGACGAGAACTCTCCACCCGACACTCGACGCGCGCTGTTTTGGAGTTTCACGCGTCGCCACTGCCCGTTGACATCATCCGATCCCTCGCTGCACTTCAGGTCAGTAGATCTACCCCTATAACTCTTAACCCACACCGTAAAGTAGAAAACTTAATAAAACTGAGTGATTAGACGTCGTAGGAGTTTGTTGTAAATCTATCCTGAACAAGAAACGCAATTTCTGATTTTATGTTCTGCCAAAACAGCGAACCAAACCCTCCACGGCGTAGTACACGTCGAGACAATTTCAACGACACCAAGAACGTCGAAAACATGCGAGTATTTGATTTTATATGAATTTTTGAAGTTTCGGAACTTTTGCGTCACTTTTAGTTATGGATGTGTAACTTGAAAACTAGACGTGAAATGACGCATGAAAACGATGCCATGATAATCTGGACGAAATTTGTGATCCAACGACATATCACACGTTATGTTTTAATTTTTAAATAACTAGGAAGAAAATTTGTTTCTGTATCAGTTTCAACGGAAACCTATGTGCAAACATCTTTTAAATTATTGTATAAATGGTTTCAACCCACTCCTGCTTATTAGAAATGTTGTAATAACAGATTAACATTGATAACGTTAAATTTCTGTAAGTTTGGAAATAATTAACAAGTTTTGACATCGTGAAAATCGTGCGCCTAGAAGGCGGTATTGTGATATCGTGATATCGTATGAGTCGACTAGGCCGGCTTGTGCTCCGGCAAACTTTTGGGTGGGGTTAGGGTTGAGCGGCCACTGGGTGTATGAAAGGTACTCTCCTCAAGAGCACCGCCCGCACGCGGTGGGTTAGCGTCAATCACGGCAAACTTTTGTGGATGTATGTCAGATCCAGCGCTTGAGTACCCGGAGGACCCGTACGAGACGCCAGACTTGGAGAGTCAGGAGTTCGCACCTGACGCAGTGCCTCTCCCAGCTGAGGACTAGAGGACCCCTCACTTTCAGTTTTCTTAGTTTACTTTCAGTCACTTGTTGTAGTTGTGTACGTTCCTTTTGTTGCTACTTTAGCCCAGCTATGGCTCGTTTAATTTCGTATACGAACCTTTAATCTCTGGATGTGGCTTTTACCTTTATATCTTTGTTGTGTTCTGATTGTTCTGATACGCAAATGCAAGGACCCTTCTTCTGTGCTTTTATTACAGATGCTTATTGAACTCGAGCTTCACCGCTCCAGTTCAAGTGAACCGCGTAACGTGCTCGCTTCTGGTGTCTTTTGGGAAGCGGTGCGTTACAGGTTTTGTTGGTGGCCCATGCAGGTCGTTGCAACTGCGAAATTCAGAACAATGAGAACACTTTCTTAAGCTGAACATCCGGAGTAATCGTATACATGAGATTAACTCGGGCTTTCTTTCTCTTTTGCAGGATGGCCGGAAGACGCATCACCCGACACGGAGCCGGAGCCGGAGCCGAAGCTGCTGGAGGCGGAGACGACGACATCCGCCAGATGCTGGGAGTTATGAGAGATATGCCGGATGTTCAGCATCATCTGGTCCAGCAGGGACGCCAGGCTGCGCCAGCCGCACCAGCCGCACCAGTTGCACCAGCTCCGGGAGCCAAGCAGTTCAGAGAGATGCGTCCGAAGAGTTTCTCCGGACGAGAGGGCCCACTAGCGATCGAAGAGTGGCGTCAGAGCACTGAGTATGATTTGGGTCTTGCCCGAATTCATAAAGATGAATGGGTGGAGCTTGCCAGGAAACAATTGACAGATAATGCCCGCAGCTGGTGGACTGCGGAAGAGGCCAAGCTGACCAAGCCGATTTCATGGGATACCTTCTGCAAGAGGTTTGATGCCCAGTATTTCCCCAAGTCTGCGAATCGAATGATGGAGAGTCGCTTCATCAACCTGGAGCAGGGTACTATGACTGTCAACGAGTACGAGGTGGAGTTCACTATGCTGAGTCGATATGCTCCTGCCATGGTGAAGGAACCTGAGGACTGTGCACATTGTTTTCTACAGGGCTTGGATCTGGACATCCAGAGTATGCTGTCTGGGAATAATTTTTCCACTCATGAGGATGTTCTGGTAGCTGCAAAGAATCAGGAGCAGGTAGCTAATCTGAAGAAGGCACGTCAGGCGGGCAAGCGCCCGATGGAGATGCTGAGGAGTACACCTAGGCCCGGTGTACGTCCAATCCAAACCACCCAATTCAAGAGGCCAGCTGCACCTGTTTTCAACCGAGCTGAGCTGACTTGCCACTTATGCGGTAAGCTTTGCCATGTGAAGAAGGACTGCAGGAGGATGTTGAATCAGTGTTTGGTTTTTGGATCGCCTGCCCATGTTGTGAGAGACTGCCCCTGAGGTTCTCGACCTATGCCTGCTGGAGCACCTGGACCTGTTCAGTGGACAACGCCTGCACCTGGACTTGCTCAGAGACCAGTGCCGGCACTTGGACAGCGAGGACCACCTCTGGTACCACAGAAGCAAGCCTTTCAGCAGGCCAACCCCCGGTGCATCGAGCTTACACCATGACAGCCGTTGAGGCTGAGGCCGTTGACGACGTGATTGCATGTAACTGCTAAACTAGTCTTTCCTTTTATATATTTATGTTTGCTTAGTTAGTTTCTTTGTTTGATATAGTTGCATGATTCCCTTAGGTGTTATCCTAGTTTCTTCCCACCCAGCTCTGACCCTGTTCGACTCTGGAGCTTCCATGTGCATCCTGTCACGGAAGTTCGTAGTCGAACACTCGATACCCACCTACACACTTTCCAAGTGTTGGAACATCACGACTGGGAATGGCGTAGTGAAGGTTGCCCTTGGTTGTCGACCTTGCCCATTGGTGGTTAGTGGACACGAATTGTATGCTGACTTCATCGTCCACGACCTACCCAATTTCGATGCAATTCTCGGCATTGATTGGTTAGGAGCCTTCTATGCCACGATCGACTGTCACCGGAGGAAAGTGGTGTTTGAAGTCCCTGGCCATCCAATCTTCGAGTTCGTCAGCGGAGGACGTTCGCTTGGACCTGTCAAGTTCCGGGCCCAGCCGTACAGATTGACAGTTGCATCTATGATAGCAGAGCCGGAGAAGCCAGCTGTAGTGCGAGACTTCGAGGATGTCTTCCCTGAGGACATTTCCGGTTTGTCGCCTGATCGAGCATTGGAGTTCGGCATTGATCTAATGCCTGGAGCTCAACCGATTTCTAAGGCACCGTACTGTATAGCTCCAGCTGAGCTAGAGGAGCTGAGGAAGCAGTTGGACGAGCTGCTACAGAAAGGTTTTATTCATCCCAGCGTATCTCCCTGGGGTGCGCCCTTCTTGTTGGTGAAGAAGAAAGACGGATCAAGGAGGATGTGTATCGACTATCGGGAGCTGAATCTGATCACTGTGAAGAACAAGTACCCGCTGCCCCGTATTGATGATCAGCTTGGTGGATCGAATGTGTTTTCGAAGTTAGATCTTCAGAACGGATACCATCAGGTCAGAGTCAAGAAGGATGACGTGCCCAAGACAGCTTTTCGGACCAAGTACGGGCACTATGAGTTCGTAGCCATGCCGTTCGGTGTGACCAACGCTCCTGCTGTGTTCATGAATCTCATGAACCTCATCTTTTACGACTTCCTCGACAAGTTCGTGGTGATCTTTATAGATCACATCTTGGTGTACTCGAGGAGCGAGGAAGAGCATGCAGAGCACTTGAGATTAGTATTGGAGACGCTCCGCCATCATCGACTATATGCCAAGTATAACAAATGTGAATTCTGGCTGGACAGAGTTGCATTTCTTGGACATGTAGTATCAGGAGCCGGCATCTCAGTGGATCCGGAGAAGGTCAGAGCAGTCAGTGAATGGCCTACACCGCGATCGGCTTCGGACATCAGGAGTTTCCTCGGATTGGCTGGCTACTACAGCAGATTTATCAAGGACTTCTCGAGGATAGCTGAGCCGATGAAGAGATTGACGCGGAAGGATGTCAAGTTTAGTTGGTCAGAATCTTGCGAGCAGGCTTTTTCTACTTTGAAGGAGAGACTGACAACCGCACCAGTCTTGGCTATTCTGGACAGAAGCGGAGGCTTGAGATTTTCTACGATGCATCGGGGAAGGGACTTGGTTGTGTTCTGCACCAGTACAACCATGTGGTCGCTTATGCTTCGCGACAGCTGAAAGTCCATGAGAAGAACTATCCGACCCATGATTTGGAACTTGCCGCTGTCATATTCGCACTGAAGAATGGCGTCATTTCTTACTGAGTGAGAAAGTGAAGATATTCACTGATCACAAAAGTTTGAAATACATATTTACTCAGAAGGAGCTGAATATGAGACAACACAGATGGTTGGAGTTGATGGCGGACTACGACATCGATCTTCAGTATCACCCAGGGAAGGTGAATGTCGTGCCGGACGCTTTGAGCCGACTGCCATAGGTGATGATTCTCACAGCTCAGTGGAGATTACAGTAGGATCTGCGAGAGATGGATGTTGAAGCTGTCCTTCCGGGAGTCACTTCGTCGTTGATGAACATGCAGATTCAGTCGATGATTGTTGATCGGATCAAGAGTGCTCAAGCTGGTGATGCTAAGTTGATGAAGATCAGAGAGCAAGTCGAAGCCGGACTCCGGACAGATTTTCTGATTCACGAGGATGGATCTTTAAGGTATGGCAGTAGGATCTGCGTGCCTGCAGGAGATATCAGAGAAGAGTTGATGAATGAGGCTCACAGTTC
>JAULAV010004882.1:0-14002 GCA_030789695.1 Scilla litardierei | reverse complement strand
TCTATTTTATGGCATTTTCCCCCACTACTAATTCCTAGCTCCAAATCTCTTATTCCAAAAAAAAAGGAGAGAAAAACATTCGTGTACATCATTATCTCTCTCTGAGTTGGGATCGTTGTGTATATATTGCTTATTGCAAAAAAAAAACAAAAACAAAAGGAAAAAAAAGAGAGAGGAAAAATCCTGAATAAAAGATCCCACCTCACTTTCTTTCTTTCTTCTTTCTTTTCGTTGCTTTTGGAGCTATATGTATAAAAAATGGGGATGTAAATATTTTTTATGCCACCACGCTTATAGATAAGCTTGGGGGAGGGGATCCATTGATGTGTGAGAGAGTGACTACTTGACATTGCACGACAACCTAGGCTAAGTAATATTCTATACTCGGTGAGATTATTTTTAGTTTTACGAAATCCAGAAATCTAAGCCTAGCACTCATTTCATGAAATCCATACTTTTCTATTCCCTCTATTCTATAGTGTGATACTCTTATACTCCAGATAGAAAGCGTTCAATTGAAAAGTGTGTGATCTGTGATTTGTATACCGCTTTAAATGATTCAGACGACGTTAATTTTAAAATTATTCCGTTTTTCATGATTATATCGTTTTTCGTGGGTTTTCTATTTCTATTTGCACCATTATACTATGATATCAAAATAAAATTCTTTGACATGTATTTTTCATTCGGTGCATGCTATAAGAGTGAGTGAAACCCACGTCCTGAGAAAATGATCTAGCATCCTACCTCTTCGCTTCTTTCTTTCTTTCTTCTTTATTTTCATTTCGTTTTCATTCTTCTTCGTTTTTCATTTTTTCATTTTTCGCCGTTTTCGTTTTCCAAATCCACCGGGTTCGCCTTTTACTTATCTTCCTCGAGGACGAGAAAGAGGCAAGCTTGGGGGATTTTGATCACTCCTTATTTTACACCTTTTTTCCGCATATTTGCATGCCATTTAGATCGCCCAAATCATGTTTTTCACGATATATCGACGATATTGCGATGCTTTTCACGATTTGTTGTTTTTGTCGCATTTCAGGTGATTTGACGCAATTTGGAGTGATCCCGAGATGCGCTTACTCTAGACGGTCACCGACGACCTCCCCGAGGGGTATTTTGCTGTTGGAGAGGAGCGGAAGAAGAATGGACGTCGCAGGAGCGACGAGGAGGCCAAAACAAGCAGATTGGGCATTCTTTGTGTCCCACTCGGCCGAGTGGAGGAGCCACTCGGCCGACCAGCGAGACACTGCTCGGCCGACCAGTTCAGACACGATTTCTATGTGCACTCGGCCGAGCACCGAAGACCACATCGGCCGAGTGACGATACCACGTCCGCCCGAGTGGCGCCCAGACGAAGCCCTTCCAAAACATCGAAGTTACTGTTTTTCGGCTGCCTGAACTTCAGAAGACCCACTCGGCCGAGTGGTAAACCCCGTCCGCCCGAGTGCAGTGAAGTCATCGGCCGAGTGACGACAACTCACTCGGTCGAGCCGCCCCCGAAGTAGAGACCCCTGAAGGCCCTGACTTACTGGAAAATTACAGGGTTTCTCACTCGGCCGAGCGACTTTTGTCACTCGGCCGAGTGCGATGCGCTGCCTGTAGCGAAAACTGCGGAAAACAGGCTGTGCAGGGGCATTTTGGTCACAATTTTTGGACGATTTTTGGGGCTATTTAAGCCCTGTTTTTACCCTAGTTTTGGGGGCTCTCTCTTAGATTTTTTGCAGCTTTTTAGATTAGTTTTTTTAGCTTTATTCTTGTGATTGGAGAAGGAGCAAAACTTGGATTTTTGTTGGATTAATTGAAGAACTACATTGGTTTGCATCTCTTTTCCCTAAAAATTCTATTTTTATTGTTTATATCATTGTTGTGATGAATTCTATTGCTTATCTCAACGATTATTTTTGTGATCTTGCTATGATTTGTGAGTAGTCTCCACGTCTTGGGGCGTGGGGATGAACCCTACAAGCCCCCTTTCATATTTGTGGTGAATTGGTAGAAATTGAGCTAGAATTGCTATTAGAGATTAGATTGGGATCGATTTACTACGGATTGCTAGGTATTCATATCAATTGGGATTTGCAAGAGATTGGATCCCAATTTGATAGGAAGCCCTAGAAATCCGAATTGGGTTGGAGTCGGATTTTTCGAAGTATCGGTGTGCAAGAGATTGGACCGATACTAGGATTCCCGGTTGCAATTCTACACCGATACCCGTTTGCAAGAGATTGGACGGGTAGGAACTATCCTAATCTAGATCGTGGACCGAGTTTGCAAGAGATTGGGCTCGGTGCGCGATTGGACGATGATGTTGATCCTAATGCTAGCTTCCCTAGGGTAGGGTTTGTAAGAGATTGGACCCGACCCTAGGATAGCTATAGACCGGCAACAGCGCGAGAGCGTGAGCTTGGTTCTACATTCAGTTGCAACTAGTTCATCCGAATTCTCATTCTAGCAATTTTGATACCGATGAACCACATTTATGAAGTATGGTGTGTAGCGGGGATTCCCCATTCCCTAGACGTTCTTTATTTGATTTGATATTTCGCACATTTGTCTGACGATTGTGACAGGATCGCCAAAGGCAAAATTCTCTTCATAAATAGCCAGGTTGATCGGAGCAAGCACAGTCATTCGTCCTCCCTGTGTTCGATATCCCGCTCGCTGCTACACCGTGCACTTGCGGTAAAACTACAACCGTTCTTTTGGGTCACGTCCCGGAGCGATCAGTGCACGTATATCTGTCCAGCCTTGAGCGGCTTGACACCCGATCTATTACCTCGGGCTCCACCTTTACGACAGTAGTCCTCTCTATTGACAGGGATTCATGATTATCAGGCGGGAACTGATATAATGGAGTCGGTGCAGGGCACGTGCGATGTGTATTCAAACGGAAAGTAAATGCCCATGCGGTGCATGTATATCTGTCCAGCCTTGAGCGGCTTGGCACCCGATCTATTACCTCGGGCTCCACCTTTACGGCAGTAGTCCTCTCTATTGACAGGGATTCATGATTATCAGGCGGGAACTGATATAATGGAGCCGGTCCAAGGCATGATCGATGTGTATTCAAACGGTAGTGATCGTTAAGGTAATTGGTGCAGTCAAGAGAAATGGCTTTCTCCTCTCTTCCAAGAGAGTCTTCAACACACAACATACTTCTCCTTCAAGTTCTACTTCAAGGCATATGGGATTGTAAGTGTTGCTTTCATAATTTCATAACTTTCGTTATTTGGTTTTGTGCTAGGTTTGCGTGAGCAGTTTGCTTACTCCCAAGTTGTAGGAGTGAAGGACATCGATTGTATTCGATTTCACTTGTAGGGTTGCTACAAGTGGGTTTAAAGGCAACCTCAAGTTAGGGT
Source organism: Scilla litardierei (assembly GCA_030789695.1). Taxonomy (NCBI): domain Eukaryota; kingdom Viridiplantae; phylum Streptophyta; class Magnoliopsida; order Asparagales; family Asparagaceae; genus Scilla; species Scilla litardierei. The sequence continues at coordinate 10,643 of JAULAV010004882.1, read as the reverse complement.
TCTAACTTGAGTATCCGGAGGTATCCGGGTGGAAGGGACGTAGGATAACCGGGAACAAGGCGGGAAGTCACTTGGGTAATCCGAACCCTTGAAACATAATTGTGTTTGCATTTGTTTCTTATTTGGGTTTAATTTTAATTCCGCACTATATTTGTTAATCATATATGAGTGAATTTTGTGATATGGTCTCCATGTATGCTATATTCTATATGTGTTGTGATTTGAGACGTTAGTTTTCCTTCGTGTATCTCAATGTTGATATTGGACTTTCATTCCTCTTATCACCTAAGTTTATAATGTGGTTTTATGATTTTTTGGATTTTATTTATATTTAGACTTTTATTTGGCACGATTGTTGTTATTTTACTCCCGCCTTTTGGATAATGCCATAGGGGGATCGAAATAAACAAACAGAATCATAATGAATGTGTTAGGTATAGTCTAATAAACAGACATACAAAAACTGGATGTAGGTTGCTACACTGTTTTTTTATACATCGGAGGTTGCTACATTGACTCTCCAAATTTGGATGGCCCTGTAGCAAACCGGCAAAATGATACCAGGTTTGCAAGGCGATTGATGGAGGGAAAATGCCCTATTTGGTGTGTTGTTGCAGTGTGGTTGGAGATGATATAACCGGCCAACTTCTGCTTAGACTTGTATGGAGTCGTCGAATATAGCTTAATTAGACGTTAACTAAATATGGGAAAAAATACCTAATTAAATGTCACATCATCTACCATATTTAGTTAAAATTGTTGGAAATCGAGTCTCCACCCCGTGGTTATTTTGATGATGAGCAACATATTATGCTACTAATATTTTCATCGAGTTTGTGTGCAGGAAATGTATTTTTAATAATAGCGTATGAAGCAAAGATGCATTGCACAAATGAGAGCTATGAATGATAGGAGCTCAAATGTGCACGGAGCAAATCAAGTCAAGTCCAAATGAAGCCAACAAGAAGAATTGCATGCTTAAATGTAATATGTAATTTTGGCTTTTATTTGAGTCTTAGGAATTTGTTAAGGCAATTTGATTAAGCCCATACACACACTTAGGATTATGCCAAAAATGTTTTTAAATATTTTTTTCCTAAGTTTTCGAGCCCAAAAGCCCATACTGGAAATGGCTCTGGGAGTCGACTACCATCATACTGGGAGTCGACTACCAGAAGACATTCCAGCATATGGGTTAAACGGTTAGATTTTCAAAATCGTTTTAATTGTTGCATATAAATGAATTTGAAATTATTTTTCAAAAGTCTCCTTGTTTAAATGCTTATAAATGTTGGAAAAATATTTTTGGAAATAATTTGAATTTCAAAATTCAAATTTCAATCTCCTTGATTAATGCAAACATATTTGGAAATTATTTGAATTTCAAATTTCAAATTTCAAATTTTTTGAAATGACTTTTCATCCTTTTAAATAGAGGTATTGAGCTTGGATTTGATACAAGAAATTTTCTCATCTAAAATTATTTGCTCAAAGTTCTCAAAGCTCTCATATTTTATTTAAAAGTCTTTTAGGCCGTGTTCTAATTTTCTGTGCTGAAAATTCTTTTGTTGATTTTATTTATTGGCCTAACACCAACTTGAATTTGATCTCCAAAGCTTAAAGCTTTTATTTTTAGAGATGCAAAGTTCAAGTTTTTCTTTTTGATCTTTGTGCTTTCTCATCTATATTCTTTCAAAGATCAAGTCTTGAATATTGATCTCTATAAAGCACAAGTGCTAAGATTTTAGAGAATCAATTTCAAGTTATTTCCTTTGATCAAGTTTACATTCTATATTCTATTTGATCAAAAGGATTTCTATTTCTTTTAGCCACATTATTCATAACATATATATTGGCTAAAAGAATTTTTTTAAACTTGTTTAATCTCTGTTTTTAAAGTTATATTTTAACGAGATTTAAACTGAGTTTAATTTTTGATCTCCAAAGCTTCTAAGTTCTATATTTTTGAGATCAAATCTACTCCTATAGCAATCACATACACAAGGGCTTCATCAAGTTGCTATAGTCTTTTGTAAATCGTCAAAAGGTTTGTAAATCCTAGTTGGAGGCTAGGTGGTGAGTAAATCTTTGTTGTAGGCAAGGTGCTTGTGAAAAGTCCTCGGATTGTGAGGCAAGGTAAAGTCCTCGGATTGTGAGGCAAGGTAAAGTCCTCGGATTGTGAGGCAAGGGTAAAATCCTAGACAAGTCTAGGTGGTTGGAAATCCTAGTGAGGCTAGGTATTTGTATTGCTAAGGCAATAGTGGAAATCTCGTACCAGATTGGTCGAGGACTGGACGTACCCAGGGTTGTGGGGAACCAGGATAAAAATCCTTGTGTTTGCGTTTGATTCTCTCTGTGCTTGTTTATCTCTACTTTGTTTATCTTGATTCATTGAGTATTACATTTGTAACTCATTCATAATATATTGCAAGATCAATTTCTGTATCTGCTTCTCTCTTATACTTCTGTGAAATCTTATATATCTTCATTAAGTATTTATTTAACTGAGCTGTGCTTAATTTCCCTCTGGGAGTCGACTACTGTTCTTAGGTAGTCGACTACCAGAAGAGTTTTATCTCTGACTTGTTTTGAAGATTAATTAAGTTGATTAAGAACCAAGCGTAGATCACTCTACTTGGTTTCTTAGGCAACATTAGAAGGTTTTGTTTTGTGTTGATTGATTAAAGAACGAAAAAGTTTTATCTTTATACAACACTATTCAACCCCCCCTTCTAGTGTTGTTTGCCATCCACAGGATCCAACAAAAATATCCCCTACCAACTAGATTCAATGGGGTTGGATAGTGGGGTGTCGAGAATATGTTGTGGGGCCTGCTAAACAATATGTGTACCTTCGCGTTCGAATGTTGTTAACTGGGCAATTTGCAGTATGTTTCGCGTCGTTCCGCTGTGCTGCGTTGAAAAATTCTATCTTTTTCCCTCCGTGGGCTCCACTTTCATGTGTTACTATTAATAAGACGAAAACCGATGGTGCGTTACGTAGAGATGGATGAGGTGGATGAGGTGAGAGGTTGGTGGGACCACAAACAAGAATTCGACCGATCATCTACTCATCCATCTGCCGAATTTGCTGGTACTTTGTTTGCGAAAATTTTTTCTCATAAGCACCATATCAGCGAATATTTGTATCCATTGTGACAAGTAAAACATTTTAGTCGTTTAATATATCTCCTCACACAACTGTATACAGTAATGCCATTTGTGCGCGATGAGAAAAATTCGTATAATAAATCCAAATATTCGACCGCGCACAACTATCCCTCATTTACGCATATACTGCGTGTGACTAAATTATGTTTGCTCACCGCGCACAACGGTTCAAATTTTGCCCCGTTTTGCACGCTCAGTAATTAATCCTCCGTTTATTTATACTTGTAATAACAAACGGAAGAGCGAGAGAGTCAAGAATCAAGATGGCCACCCATAATGTCGGACCCGTCAAAAAATTTGAGTTGCCGCCAAACTCGGAGTATTAATGTAGCAGACCGCAAAAAACCCCCGCGAAGACCCCAGAAACCCCCGCCATCGTCTGGTCAAGTGGGGGATATTTATCCCGCCAAATTTGTGGATATATCACCATTCGCCTTGATTTGTGCCTTCACTGCAGATATGGCTGAGAAATCGTGTCAGTGGGACGAAGAAACTTTGCAAGGCCAGTCTTCAGAGGGAAGAAGAGACGTTGACGTAGATGTTAACCGTTCCCTTCATGACTGGGGGGATGTGTGGCCGCAGTTGCTTGAGACTCCTCTAAGGGATACGTGGCCATGGGGAGGTCTCGTTCCGGCAGGCTATGTCCCCCCGGCGTACGAGGGGGCATTGCTGTTGAATCCGCCCACTAACGTTCCATCGGAAGGTACTAGGGGGAACCGTCACCGACCCTTCTTCCCCGTCTGGGACGGCGAGTCTGCATTGGTGGATAGGGGGGTGGCCAGTCAGCTGGTGGAGAACTCCATCCTTCCCACTGACCAAAGTGTCCTGGGTCAAATTGACATTGAAAGGCTCGCTAACTCAGTCGTTTATAGCAGTTACCAGGTTAACTACTAATGTCGTCTCTTTGTGCTGTTGCCTTACTCTTACAGTCTTACTTATCCATGATTCCCTGCAGACATCATTGGTCGGGGAGGAATTGTGTCGCCGAGTGGTGCAATTGTTGATTGCCGAGCGGAAAAAGGCGGTTTCATTCGAATCTCAACTTAAGGATTTGAAGGAGCAGCTGATGAAAGAGAGGGACCGCAGATCTCAGGCTGAGTGGGAGGTTGCGAAAGCTAAAGATCGGGCGGCCTTTATGTCAGCGGTTCGGAAGAGCTCCGAAGAGCGATGGTACGTAGAGAAGAGCAGTCTCCTGGCTCGTATAGCCGAGTTGGAGAGAAACTCACTTCCTCCAAACTCGATTGAAGACGTGAGGCATGAGGCTGAGGCGAGGAAGCGTCAGTGATCTGGTCGGGAGTCCGGTGGAGGATCGGCCCAAATGTAGGACGGTTTGGCTACCAACGCGCCCTCCAGCGAGGCGTCTGTGTGAATCGTGGCATCTTAGTACACCAAATGTTTTTTTATATTTTGAGAGGTGAACATGTGATGGTTTATGCGTTAGTAATGAACCCCGAACATTCAATTGGCAATGAACACCGTCTGGTGCAGTCTTTTACCGCTTGTTAGTATAAATATCTGTTTGCCAACCATTAGCGATCTTCGTACACCGATTGCTTAATTTCTTGTGGCTATTAAAACTATTAGCATACATCCATCACAGAAATGGACATGGATGGTGTGAAATATCGAAGTTGCCCGGGAATATACTTAGTGCACGTGAACTGCGTTGGAATTGAGCTTAGCATCACAGTGTACCAGATATACAATTTTTTCTCATTGCTCACACCGGTCCCACCTTTTACCTGATGTGTATGGATGAATCTAATTTGTCAGTGTGTTTCATTGGAGTCATTTTCTACAGCATTCACATAGCCTCTACATGCATCGAGATTGTTACGTATAGAGTTTTCCTTTAAACGAACTTGGGATATTGGACTTATGACATAAATTTAAGTAGATCATCGTCAAGGAGACAAAGATTCAAGAATACGCAGAGGTGGAAATCACTTCATGCAACATAAATAACACATTTAATGCAGTATACGGTCTTCAACATCAATAACATACCAAAGCAAACAATTATGAGTCCAACTCTTAGCATTCTCCTTTATGGCCGTTGTGCGCGGTGAGCAAATTTTTAATGTTGTAACATAAATTGCTCAAAGCGCACAATGGGCAAAATTATGTCAGTCGTGCGAATTTAGCAACTGTATCCCATAACATAAATGTTCAACGCGCACAACTAGCAAAGACATGATGGCGCGTTGAGTTCCCGTTGTGCAGAAATCCCATAAATTTTGTACAAAAATCCCAAAAAATTCAGTATATTCTTTCATTATAAACTCAGACACTACATTTGCACAAAATTATACATTCAATCATCTGATGATACAGTAAGTACAGTGGGAGATTTGCCTACATCTTTACAGATTAATGTCTCTAATTGTCGCATCCTCTCTTCAAGGCCTTCCACACATCCTTTGGCCGCAGGCAGGCGGTTAGCCTTCCAATGCCTTATTACCAGTGGGACCGGGCTTCTATCTTTAAGTTGAATCTTTACAAAGTGATTATTATTTACAAAATCTATGGTGAAGGGACCACGTTTCGTACCTTGGTCTTGTCCTGATCTTAACGGAAAAAATGAAAGACATTGTTTCATTGACAGCAGATGTATTACACAGTTATAACGACTTGAGATTATATGTCCAACTTCAGGAAATGTCATCCAATATTGCATCAGGGGGTGGTCACCCATATAGTTAATTGACACTTCCTGTTCTTGTGCACTTTCCTCACCCATCACCTTTGAGTACACATCATAGTGGTCACGCAGCTCTTGGAGCAACTCTCTTCTGACCACCTTCCACTAGTCCTCTCCCATCCCTAGATGTGAAGATATAGCCCTGTAACCACAGTTCCCATCTGGCCTCACATCTGTGACGTTCGATATATATTTGGCGATTGCAGCGGGGAATTGATCAAGATAAGGTATGCCTCCTTGAACGGCTCTAGCGTCCTTAGCTTCATAATTTGCTGCTGCAAATGAAGCTGTAGCAGAAATTACAGTCATACTGCCAGATGTCGCGGCTTTGACAGTTGGTTTCTTTCTAGCAAGTTGAGGAGGAATTGGTGGGGCAGACATATTTTTGATCCTTTGGGACCGTCTCGGCTGGACACGGCCGACGCTTTCTTGTTTCGATGAGACTTCAGTTGGAATTTGAGCAGAGCAACTAGTCGCATCGGCTAAGACATGATCAAAATGAGCAGGATCAATGGGGGTGGATGTATCTTCATTTGTCAAATTATTATCCCTTTTTCTTCTTCCATTGAACATGACATTAACTTGCGGCTATGTAATCAGATTTGTCGCCGGGGTAGCTAGCTCCTTCAACTTAATTAACAACTCCTGCTTCATCGGCCCATCAAGTTTAGCATAGAGCTGGTGTATGCGCTCTAATTTAGCATGTATAAGCCCATCTTCTTCAGACATCAATTCCGTCTTAGCCTCCATGTCTAGCTGCTTCCAATGAGAATTTACGGCATCTAGGGGAATGGGGCGATTTTCCCTTGTGAATTCGCCAATCTCATTGGTACATGGTACACCATAAATCATTCTAGCTAGACAATCACCTGTGCATTGGTCTGTTCCCATAGGGTCAGATTTATCAGCTTCCACAGACATTATCTTCAACGCCGCAGCGGCTGTAAATCCTATCAGCTCCCTGAACAAGAACCCATGCACATTATGTTGCAACATGATCTTAGATTTCTCGAATGATGCCTTGATCTCGATATGCTGCCCCTCTAATGATTCATGTATGGTTGGCCAAGAAGCGGATAAACTGAAGGCCGATGAACCCAATGCCTTTTTAAGCTTAGAATGTTCAGTCTGGGCTCTTTTGGTCTGCGCTCTGTTGGTACTGACATTTCCAAAGTGGAGATTGTCATCTGTCCATACAGAAATAAACTTCTCCTTGTACTTGTCCAGCCAAGATGTCTTCACATAGCTCATGACCCTTGTGTAATCTTTGTACTCTGTCTCTAATGCCTTCAGTTTAGCAACATCCTCCTCCTTGCGTGCCCCCACCAATAAATTCCAGCTAGAGATGAAACCTAACCATTTTTCTTGATCTTCAAAAGAGGGCTGGCAATTTTTGGCAATATTTTTGGATATGTGCATTCTACATAATTGGTGCACCGCAAGGGGAAATTCATGGCCAATGGCATTCATAAGTGCTGGCTCCAGTGCTGTCAAAATTACATGTGGCATCCTGTATCCATGTAGCAAAGAGCTCAACTTCTCCAAGGCCCACAAGTAGTTCTCCTCATGTACGGCCTCCATGTAACAAAATGCAGCTGCGAACTGAATATCTGTGGACGTCACCCCATACATCTCCATCAATGGTGGCCTGTTGCGGTTGGTCTTCAACGCGCAGTCCATAACCAGAATCTCTGGAAATTTTCGTAATAAATCAACCGACTACGGATGTGCCCAAAATATAGTCCTCACTGCATTTGTCACTTCGTCCACTTCATGATACACAATGTAATTACGCTGTGTCACTAGATTAAGGAATAGCTGCATTTCTGCTCTCCATGCCATTTCTCCTGCCTTCATCCTCTGTCTGGCTTTATAAATAGTGTTGATTGTGGTAGATGTTGCATTATCCTTTTCCTTCAGGTATTTCAAGATTTCCCTTGGCCTAAGCAATCTATTTGACAAGTCTCTCACCGTGGCCATCTCCCCCCCCCCCCCTCCGAACCTCCTCTCATCTGGATGTCGCTCGATGTACATTGCGGGTTTATGGTTGTGATTGCCACGTACAACTGTCAAAATCCACTTATCTGTTGCCACACCATTAGCCCTCAAGTAGAAGAGACATGAACACTTCTTGCTTCAAGTTGATTTTTTGGCCGATATATCCGGCATGTGTGGCCGATATGTCCCACTTCTTTCACAACAAAAATAATAAGTTGGGACCCCTATTGCCCTTTGTACTCATATTTGATGATTTTGTAACAACCAAATTCCCGGTTTTCACACCGACCCGCTTTTACCCATTTACCAAGCTCTTCTATGCTGGGGAAAATTTTATTTGTTGTGAACTGATTTGTATAATCTTCATTAACTTCTGAGCCTTCAACCATACGCTGAATTAAGTACCACATACCAACATAGTCACTAAATGTTTTCCTTTATTTTCTAGTAAATTAGTCAGTTAACAAAGCGAAATAATTTCTAACCTTTGCTTCTTTGTCCGCTTCATCACAGATCCCCTCATTGTGTACCGAGTCAATCTCAATCTTCGTAATTTCTACGCAATCATGTACCAAATGTACATTGCAGCAATCAATTTCTGAAATTATTAATAAATACCAAATTAATTAGCATCAATTAATGGCTTACTAACTTTACGATGCAATGCGTCCGCAGTCGACTATTTTAGGGCACCCCAACCCAATGACACAAATCTTTTGCTCTGCCTTAAGGACCTTCGTTTAATATAAGCAGGAACTCTTATAGTCTATATAGATCAGCGAATTAGAATAATTTCTGTTGATCAAACCCTATCTCGTTAGCTTTTCCCGCCTTAGGTCACAAAACGGATCGCATATGGAAGCTGTTATGATGCCTTTGTATATACGGATGCGTAAAAATATTGGTTCATAGTGTAAATTACTCATCGCGAACACTGGGAGGGCAAAAATGTAAAAGTTCTCCTCTGTGAACCATCTAGCTGTTTGCCCACCGCACACAACGACGCAAATCTCAAAATTGCTCACCGCACACAACCACGCAAAACTCAGAATTGCTCACCGCACACCACCACGCAAAACTGGGAATTGCTCACCGCCCACAACCACTCAAAATACGGAATTGCTCAGCGCACACAACCACGCAAAACTCAGAATTGCTCACCGCTCACAACCACTCAAAACACGGAATTGCTCAGCGCACACAACCACGCAAAACTCGGAATTGCTCAGCGCACACAACCACTCAAAACCCGTAATTGCTCACCGCACACAACCATTTTGATCAAGTCCACGTGCACATGTGGACGGGTTATTTGCTAGTAATATTTCAAACTAGACTTGTTTACTCAACCAGCACAACGGGTAAATTATTGTAGACCCGATATGACCCGGTAGGACCCGAAATTGTCCCGTGATACCTTCTGCTCGCAGCGAATTGACAGACAATTACACAGATTGCTCACGGCGGAATTTCAAACGGCAAGTTTTTTCAAAGATTGCTCCAGTCACCCAGACCGAATTCCAAAAGATTTGATTTTTATTTCATTGCTCGAAGGATACATCACTTAGTCAACTGGTGAGATCAAACAAAGAGCTGAATCGAGAGAAATCGATTTAGGGGTTTTTGACCTAAATTTTTCGAAATCGACTCTTTGGTACGTCTATACTTTTAAGTACAGTTTATCTGCCTTTCTTATTTTGACTTTACATGCATTCATCTACGGTTGAGATTGATGAAGTTGGTACAAAAATCCAAGGTAATATTGATTTATCTTCTCGGTAATAATGCATTAAATCTTTGAGGATCAGGTTATGAATTGTTTGATACAGGATATTATGGATTTTACAAACGACTTTACCACCAATCAACTGTTCAAGGATAGAAAAGAGCTGTTTCAGTGGATACAAAACGTCGGGTTAAGTCATGGGCATGTGATTGTTACACGTTTGGGGAGATTAAGTAAAACGGCCAAAGGGCATCATGCTGTGTACTTTGCGTGTGAAAGAAGCGGTGAGTATCGGGGACACCGAAAGCTAAAAAAGACCAACCAGCCTGTTAAAACCAAGAAGTGTTCATATCCTTTCTCATTGCGTGGTTATATGGTGGGCGTGGGCGTTGAGGAGTGGAAGTTAACAGTCGGTTGTGGCAGGCACAACCATGAAGCAGCTAAATATATCGATGGCCATTCCAATGAAGGGACGTTGCAGGGAATGGAGATGGAAACAGTGGGTGACTTGGCAAATAGCAAGGTTCGGCCAGCTGAAATTTTGAAAGTACTGAAGGCAAATAAAAACTTCAGTGCAACCTCAATCAAAGCAATTTATAATACACGAAACCGGTTACAACGGGGGAAGAAGGTTGGTATTGTAAAACAGTTGAAGGAGTTAGCATCAGCTGATAAAATTATGGGTGATGAGAATGTGAAGGCTGTGAATAATGAGGGGGAGGATCAGAAGGTGGGGGAGGCGTTTTGGGAGAATGCAGTGCCTGCTGAGTTGCAGAAGGAGGATCATACTGGGAAGATGGTTGGGGAGGATGATAAGGTGGATCGTAATGAGGCGGAGCAGACTGCTGAGGAGGAGGATGATGATGATGAGAATGCAGTGGCTAAGGCCTTTGAGAAGGAGCATGAGGTTCTACGTCTGCAAATTTCTACCCTGGTAGCGGAGATTGCTAAGCAGCATGCTGAGATAACGGTTATGTCTACATTGACGTGTAAGCTGGGTAAGGGAAGAAGTAGACCGTTGTGGAAACATACAATAAAGAAGCCGAAA
>JAULAV010004880.1:0-25002 GCA_030789695.1 Scilla litardierei | reverse complement strand
AGGATGGTAGTGAGCGTTTGCTGGTTCGGTCCTTTCCCCATTTCTTGATTTCAAATACCTGGCTCAATGAGTTGTTTTTGAATCAATTGATACTGAAAAGGAAAAAGTTCTCTGAGCAAAGAGGAAGAAGGTCTGACAACTCAGTAATTCTAAGGATATTTTCGGTTATTGTGGTATTTTTCGAAAAAGGGTACTTCTGTTAGTTTTTTGAAAAATAAAGTGGTCTATAAACTCAGCAAAAAGAAAAGGTCTGTATTAATAGCAATTCTCTTTTCAGATACATTCGGAAAAATAACGAAAGCTGAATCAAGTTGATGTATCTATCTTTATGAGCTCGTGCAACATACGCTCATGCCTCAAGCTATTGCAGACACTGACCCATTATGAAGTACGGGAAACAACAAAATCACCATCCTTCACAGCTCAACAACGGAGTAAGTGCTGCGTATTCGCACTCTGGATTGTCAAATAGCCTTTCGCCAATTGGCCCCACATTCTCAGCTTCTCTTATTGTTTCCACAGTTTTCTGTGGCAAATTGCAGTTGTGTGTCGCCAATCACCATGGACAGCACAAATGCCAAAGAACACCTGAAAGAAATGTTGCGAAGGACAGGCCTGATAATTTGAGTGGCATGTTTAGAGAAGGACATGTTGGATGTCAAAAAGGTTGAGCTCAATTTTGCGAAGCATGTACGAGACATGTATTCCTATCGGTTCGGATTGGCTACACACAAAATAGAGAAGCAATTAAGGGCTGAACTGAACATCCCACCATCTGAAAATGAACCCCCCTAAAGTGATTGAGCTCAATGATACTAGGAAGTTTGTTGATGTTGAGGCGGATATTGGGCCATTTTCATACGAACTAATAAGTATGTGGTAAAGAAAATGCTAAGATACGTTAACATATACACTAGTATACGTTAATATACGTTAATATACACTAGTATACGTTGAAAATAATTAATGTGGTATTTTAGTCTTTTCGTATGATGGATGTGATATTCTAGCAAAGATTTTAAATTAGACGTTAGAAGTAAAAAACGAAGCTTTGCCCATGCTAACCAATTTTTCTCGAAACCAACCCGAATGCAACCCGTTAGCTAAACCCCACGGTGCTCCTCCGTTCTCGCCCAATATCAGCACTACGGCCTTCTCCGATTCCGCCTCCTCTTCCTCCGATATCTGAATTGGGCCCTAAAAACCTTGGTGCTTTTCACAAAACCCTCACCCCTGTCTCCCCCTCGGTACATCAAACCCTAACATTGGGTCTATTTAGTTCTTGGAGCATGCATAGACACATGTAAGTGAAACCATTAAGTTTTCAAATTCTTTTATTTCACTGAGATTTGTTCAACTGTTCACTCACTTGACCTAGTTGGTTTCCAGATCGAGGGCCGCTCGTCGATCGATACCCGAAGCTAAAAATGGTACAAAAAATCGAACCAGGGTAAGAATTTTTAATTTTTCTTTATTTTCCTCCTTATATTGAAAGTGTTATAATCTGAAATATAGTTTAAAAATACAAGGAGCAGAGAAATGAAGTCATTGAAATCGATGTTCGTACTTCGTTAGAAAGCCAATGCTTCGCAGTTGGGAGGAAGTTTGCTGAATTTTTTTTATATTTCTCAAATAAAAACCGAAATTTGGGCAGAGCTTATGACGTAATTTTAATTGTTTAATTCAGATTTTACTTATTGGAATACTAGAATTGACTTCAATAATTAATGGTTTTCATTTGGTCAAATTTTGACCATTTCTGATATTTAGCCATTGAAGTCTTTGATACATGAGAAATACTGGTAAGTTGCTTTTTAAACCGTATTTTCCATCAATCATAGGCTCATTTCAAGTTTATAACAAATGTTTAATATTTTGGCTGGAATTTCTATTTTAGGCATGTCGGGAATTTGGATCACTGGAGCTTTGTGTTTTTAATTTTGGTTAACATTTTCTGAAATTTGTTAATCATTGGGCTGAATTTTGATACTGAACCTAGCAACATTTGGATGCTGATTTTAAGTACCTAAACCATTAGCCACGCTAAATAATTAATGGTAACATTTTGCTAGGATTCACATGCCACTGAAGACTCAGTTCAAGTATGAACTATTACCGCATCTTTTTCCCCATTTGACATTTGAATTTTCCATCTGGGTTTTAGAATAATTTGTATCAAACTTGAATTTGATAACTAGTCCTACTTTATGGCTACAGAGCAATGAAGGATATGAAATTATCATTCTCCCTAACTACATTATAATGATTAAGCGTCATAAAGTGCCGTCAATCTCTAACTTCGTCACATTTAGTTCATCTCAAATCAACTGTAGCTCACTATAACCCAGTAATTGCTAATTACTTGGGTTTCACATTCGCGTAACTATGTGGATGAACATAATTTCAGATTTTCAAATTATGCATGTGAACCAAAAGTTAATTTATTCTATTGGATATTTTAGGTGCGGAGTAATGCCACAGAGAGCATACAATTTTTTCACACTTCCTCAAGTTCTCAAGGTATTTTGTCAGCATTGCTTTGAAGCATCCTTTTTCATTATGATTGAGTTTCTGATTGAGTTCCCGTATGATAATGAAAACTAACCAACTGAATCCCAAAAATCACATCACACATTTATGTTTTTGTTCTCCTTCCGTATCAAGCATATTTTTACATTGAGCTTGACAAGCGATAGAATGCCAGTTTCATTTAATTAAAAAGGATATAAGTGATTGGATGGGCTGGCTATTGGAGTGTGCAGCATAACATGCTAAGAGCAACAAAGGCCCGTTGGCCCCCATCACAAACATAAAGATGTAATGTCTTGCCTCTATTTTTTCAGCTAAAACTTAAAGTTAATCCCCAGTCTCCTGTGTTTTTGTATGAAATCAGGGACATACAGTCAAATCTAAACAATCTTTCAAATGCGTTGGAAAGGTAATTCAAAATGAAAAGTTGTTGCAAATCTGTAGAAAAAAGTTGTTTGGAGGAGCTGATCTTGAAACTTATATATGGTGTTTATCTGAAACAAGATTTCTTACAAACATAAGCCGAGAGTTAAATTATTAGTTAGATAAACTCTGTCAAGATTGGATCATATCATGTGTTTTAGGCAGTTGGGACTGTGAATTGTCCATTGGAAGAAATTTCTGTGTTAATTTTCTAAATTTTGATGCAATTCTATAAAGGTTACAACCTAGAAACAAGCACCATATTTTCTAAATATGAGGGATGGTTGTGTACAGAACTAGAGACACACACCATAGTCACATTTCCATGACATGCCAACTCTAGTTGGCGTTATGAAATTTCTTTTTTCGTTTAAATTTCTCTTGTCCTTCATTAGACCTTATGCCTAGAAAGAGCAAAGTATATAAGAGAAAAGATGCATATTTTTCTTTCAAAACTTTTTTCAATGTGTCTGTTTACATGTCATGCCTTTATGATCAGGTACGTGGCTTAGCTATTATTAAAGGATCAACTTGCCTTCATATCTGATTTGCCATTTCTTGTCTCTTCTTTGTCTACATATAGTTTTTCACTTGGAGAAGTTAGCTCATCCACCTTTATGAAGTGCTAACACCACTTGAGGCTTGCTCTACTGTAGTATTGTAGTATACACTCCCTCCTAGTGCTTATTCTCTAAGTCATCATTCCATTCCAATTTTCAATCTTTTTCATTCCTCTCACCTTATTGCCCGCTTTTATCACGCCATCCCTGTATATACCACCTGTGTGGGAAGATAATATGATTTATCTTATCATCACAAAATGCATTACCGAAAACTTCCATCTACGTTGTATTTTTTTTCCTAGTTCCCCATTAGTTATCTTCATTTGCTCCTTGTTTTTCTTTGTTTTTATGTTTGCACTAATATCAAGCACGGCAGTTGATCATATGCAAACTTCTTTTTAGTCAATTTAAAATTAATTTTTGGTTGTTAAATTATGTACAAATGTGTATTGAAGCCTTTAGCAGGGTGAATCACACCACAAGTAGTAGATAACTAGTAAAAATGGCCATAAAATCTTGTTCTAGTTCATGACCTGAACTATATGTGAAGCATGTAGCTCTCATGAACCAGGCTGGACTGAAATTGAGACTTGCATGGATCAGAAGATCCACTAACTCCCATTGAGAGAGAGAGAGGGGTATATATATGCATATGAGGCCATATGATACTCATTATTCTCTACATGCATACATACATACACATATACATACACATATACATACACACACATAAAATACAGTATATGAAAATTCGGTGTATGACATCTCTTATCCGGGCGTATAAAACTTCAATTTTCCAATTTTTTTGTGATCAACACCATTCATCTTGATCTGTATTATGAATGATCAATATACTAAAAATCAAGTGAATCCAACACTATTTAACTCTTTAATTCACTATCCGATTATTACAATTTTAAAAGTTTTAGAACAATTGGACTTTTTGTAACAAGCTTATTGAGGGTCAAATCTTCCTAGGGTTCACGCATATTAAGGAGTTTAGAATGTGTATAACAACACTAAACCAAAAAAATTGAAAAAATAAAGTGGAATGGGAAGTTCTTGATGGACGATGTAGGAAATTTCCTACAACGAAAGCTCACATGCCTTAACCTCATATATATATGTATATGTATATGCATGCATCCATGATGTATGTAAGTATGTATGTATGTAGACACACACAATACAAGCATGTTCAACTTTAGCACTAAATGATTATAAAAGCTGGTGCATTGGTTTGCAGATTTCTCTTTTTCCTGGTGGAAACCTCAGTTGGGAACCCGATATACGCAACTTCAAATTGTTAATGCACTTCGCTTGGGGGATAGGGAGAGAGCCTCTAAGATGCTAGGAAATATTGGTAATGCAAACATCTCTTTATGTCCCGATGACTTTTCTTTTGTTCTGGACTACTGTGCAAAGACCCCTGATCCACTGGTAAGAATCACATGTTAGATCATTCCTTTCTTTTCTTGATGTCATTCCTAAACTTTTTAATGGCAATAAAATTTCAATGCCATGGTGTTTTTGGCATTATGATGTGCTGATAGAGGACTCAAAATTTACTTTGTTTGATACTTCCTTTTACGTGATTCAGTTACATGATGTAGAAAATATCCTTTGTTAGAAAAGATTTCATATATCGGAGTGTTTTATTGAAAATTTGTCAACATTTCTGTTAATTGCATGGATGTTCCTGATTTTCTACTCCTCCATGTATTAGCCAACATCACTGTCTGATAAAATGAAGATTACAAAGGGCATTTTGGCATTAAAGTCACTATTTTCTTCTTTAACTGTGAAGGATGTAAATATTAAGTTAGTTCATGTACGATTGCATCTTATCTGTAGCTGCAGTTACAAGGAGTGGAACACACGTTCTCATCAAAATTTTCTTTAAATGTTTTGTTAGTTAACTTGTCAAATTAGCTCTTCTCAAACACATTTCTGAAGATTGATACGGTGGATGGTAGAGGTCTATAGGCCAATATGCATTTGTGTACTTTCACACAACCATTGAACTTCATCATGTGTTTTCTATACTTAATTCTAGTGGCTAAACCTAAAAAAATGTGTGTTGAATCTGAAACTTAAATTCATGATTGCTTGGGTGTCTTGTGATTATTCCAATGAATTGTGGTAGAGGTCTACGTGCGAATTAAATGAATGCGCCCATACCACAATTTTTTAGATATCCTCCTTCAATTTCAAACAGATTTGGTTTAGGCTAATAAACAGTTTTTGCTCTTTGTGCAGTAAAACAGTTGAGTTTTATTCATCAATATGAAACAATTTTCACTTCCTACTTACTCATTATCGCCCCAGGCTTTCCTCAGTTAAAGTTGGGTTAGGAGTGGAGAACAACTCTAACATAAAAGTGTTCAATTCACTTAATCAATCATACAATGGATTTTATGAAGTCTAATAGGGAATGCCACTTATTCATAAGCCTTTTTGGGCAGGCAGGTCCTCTTTATTTATTTCCTTTCATCAAGAACCTATTCAATTTCATGTGTTTCACAAGCCACTGCATTGATATTTCATTTTGTTAAATTTCTCCCTAGAGTACCTCCTTTTTCCACACAAATAACAACTAGCATACATCAAGGAATGACAAGTTCTCAAACATTAGAGAACTTATTACGTGAGGCCCACTAGATTATTTTTCTTGGCCTTTTCTTCTTCCCAATGAAGGAACAACAGCTCCCAAAAAAAATCCCCCAATTAACAGACAATAGCCCTTAATTAAAAGCATCATCACATAACCAAAGACACATCAGCCCTCAATAAAAAAACAACATCCCCAAGCACCAATCTGTTGAAACGCTTCTTTTGACTTTAGAGAAAGATGATATTTTGATTCCTTCCACATGTTCATAGTATGGAGAAGGATACAATTCGATTAAAATGGTGGGACAAACCCATGTGTGATGTCTGGCTACATTTGTTCTTAGAGAACGGTGACATTGATTCCTTTCTCATGTTTTTAAATTTGATTTCAATTTCATGCTAAAAGAACTTTCTTTTTCAATGCCAATTGGATGCCTATATAGCCTTTTGCCACTACCCACTATTGATTGGAGGCCAAGATAGCCTCCATGTCACTGTTGAATGGAGCATATTCGTTTGCTACCCAATGAAGGTCGACATGACATATTCGTTGCTACCGATCAGAGGCCTACATGGCCTTTTTGTCATTGTCGATCAGAGGCTAATAGATCCTCATCGTCACTGCTAAATGGAGAATCTTCGGCGCTGCCTAACGGAGGCCAACATGGCCTCTTCATGGTTGCTGGCTGGAGACATATAGAGCATATTTGTTGTTACCAATTGAGGGCTGGTAAGGCCTTTTTGTCGATGTCAATCCGAGGTCGAGAGAGCCTCCTTCTTGCTGCTACACGGAGCCTCTTCGTTATTGGCAAATAGAGGCCGAAAGGCCTCTTTAAGGGTGCCGATCACATGCCTTTACATCATCTTTGTACTACGAATCGGAGGCCGACATGGCTACCCTGTCTTTGCCGATCAAAGCTCAAGACAGCGGCGGTAGCGGGGTTGGATTAGTTTTGTTTGGAAAACTTTAATATTAGGATTAGGGCTAATTTAGGATATAAGCTCTGATACTATCTGAAAATCAAAAGCCGAATATGGCAAAGGTTACGGAGAATGTGATAGTTCTTATTCTCTTGACCTTAGTTTATTTATAGATACATGATCAGTTCCCAACCACTCACACTAATGTCACTCTCACAACCATTGACACTTATTACATCTTAACACTATTAGCAATCTTTTATCTCTTTAACAAATTTAATCCAAGCTCATTCAATAAGAAAGACTATATTTAGATGTGAGGAAAGGAATCTTTTTGCTCTTGGAGCTTGTTTATCCTCGTACCTCTTCTACTAATTCATCCTTCTCTCAATCTGCTTCAAAAGCCATCCACTGTTTCCATTCCTCTGCAATTCAACCTTGCTCAAAAGTCGCCTTCAACTATTAGTGAACTATCTTCGTGAAAAATGAGGGTATCATTAATCTTTAGAAATCTCTAAGCTTACTTTAACACAATGAGATCTATCATATCTTCATACGATATTTTATCTTCCTGAAATTTTCTTCATTTTTCTAATTTTTAATCCTAAGAAACTAGTTGGCTGCTTTTATTGGTTAAACGTTGAATATTGTTGACTTTCCTGCCTAAAGAACCCATTCTTCATTCGTTGGTTCTATTTATATAATTATTATTGTAGCTCTTTTTGAATGAGAATAGGTTTTTTTAAATTGATTATTTGCTGATTTGTGCCAAATTCTAGACTTTGACTGATCTAAGTTTCATAAAAGGTGATAAATATTTTTCAAACAAAAATCTTGATTGGATAACTAAATATTAGCTCAATAATCAAAATTCAAACAATAATGAAACCTCGATCAATTGAAGTCTAGAATTTTGCTCAAAATAGGCAAATAGCCAATTAGCTAAAAAACTAATCTCATTCAAAAAGATACAACCAACTACTTAAAAATTAGTTCTTTAGGGAAAAAGTCAACAAGAAACTATACAAACTTTAACCAATACAAGTTCCTTAAAGGTTTCTTTAGATAAAAGAATTAGGAAATGAAGAAAGAAAGTATTAGAAAGATTAAAGATTGTAGAAAGGTGATGCGACTAGGGCTTTTTGTGGGGATTAAAGGTAGGGTTTTTATGGATTGTGGACTACTAATCTAGGGTTTGATAGCGAAGAACAGATCTGAACTAGTATTTTAATTGCGAATAAAATAGATCTAGGGCTACAATTAATTAACTAGCAACTAAGGAATAATCTAGGGCACTAGGAATAGAAAATACCTTGATCAATTCTTCGATGATCGACACCCTAGGGCCGGCCGGCCCCTTTATTGGGGGAGAGGTTAATAATTGTCTAATTACCCCTTTGCCCTCCCCACTTGTGAATAATCACAAGTTTGGGACCGGGTCCAAGTTGGACCCAAGTCGTCGCCTCCGATGGTAGACTCGCATCCCTTGAACCGGACTCCCATCTTGACTAGCCGCCGCCGCCCCCTGCTGCTGCTGAGCCGCATCATTACTCCCCCCCAAAAGTGCCACCTTGTCCTCAAGGTGGAAATCTGGAAACTGGTCGCGGATCACTGAAGCAGCCTCCCAAGTAGCATCGTAATCGGGTAGGCCCCGCCAACGAATCCTCACCTCCTGAACCCCGCCTGCGGTCTGCCGAATCCCTGTCAACTCCTGAGGCTCCAGGAGCACCTCCATGTCATCTGTCAAAGTGGGTGGGAGAGTGGGTGACAGAGTATGATTTCCGATGGCACGTCGCAACTGTGAAATGTGGAACACCGGGTGAATGGTCGAAGTGGTGGGTAACAGCAGTCTATAGGCCACCTTCCCGATCTGAGTGGTCACCTCGAAAGGGCCATAGTAACGGGCCGCTAGCTTCTCATTGCTCCGATGAGCCAAGGTCCTCTGCCGGTAAGGTCGAAGCTTCAGGTACACGCGGTCCCCCACCTCAAACTGCTCATCTCGCCGGTGTGCATCTGCCTTGGTCTTCATGATCTGCTGGGCCCTCAACAAATGTTTCTTCAACTCCTCCAAGTACCTATCCCGCTCAGTCAAGTGCTCCTCTACCTGGGACACCGGCGTAGCACCTCTGCTGTAATGTATCAACTGTGGGGGGTCACGGCCATAGAGGATCTGGAATGGGGTGCTCTGTGCTGCTGAATGGTACGAGGTGTTGTACCAGTATTCGGCCCATGCCAACCACCTGGCCCACTGTCTCGGCGACTCTGACGCGAAGCACCTCAGGTATGTCTCCACACTCCTATTCACCACCTCCGTCTGTCCATCTGTCTGCGGGTGATAGGCCGTGCTCCTCCGTAGCTGGGTCCCCCTGCACCTTAAATAACTCCTTCCAAAAGCTGCTGATGAACACCTTGTCCCGATCTGATACTATGGAGCCCGGAAACCCGTGCAGGCGAACCACCTCACTCATAAATGCTGCTGCCACCGTAACTGCAGTGTATGGGTGTCTGAGAGGTATAAAATGGGCGTACTTGCTGAGCCGATCGACCACCACTAATATGGAACTGTACCCCTCTGATCGCGGCAACCCCTCAATGAAATCCATACTAATATCCTCCCATACGCGCTCTGGCAAAGCTAATGGCTGTAAAAGTCCCGCTGGTGCTATTGCCAAATATTTGTGACGCTGACACACGTCACATTCTGCTATCCGCTGGACAATGTCCTTCTTCATCCCAGGCCAATATAACTCCCTCGCCATCCGTCGGTAAGTCTGCTGTACCCCGGAGTGCCCCCCAATGGCGCTGCCGTGGAACTCCTGGAATATCATGGGGATGTGGGCGGACCCCCTGGGAATCACCAGCCGGCCGTGGTATAGCAACCTCTGTCCCTCCATGCTGTATCCCTGAAAGTCTGAGGACCCCTGCTGCAGTGCCTCACGGATCCTCGTCAAATCTGCATCAGCCTCTATCTCTCTACTCAAGGGCTCCCAATCCAAGAGGACGGGTGCGGATATGGCCGCGACCTCCGCAATCTCCTCGCGACGTGACAGGGCATCAGCCGCCTTGTTCTCCAGGCCTGGGCGGTACTGTATCTCGAATGTAAAGTGCACCAGCTTGGAGAGCCATCTCTGATGCTCCTCGGTGACCATCCGCTGCTCCAATAAGTACTTCAGGCTTCGCTGGTCGGTCCGCACTACGAACTTCCTACCAAACAGGTAGGGCCGCCACTTCTGAATAGCAAGTACAATCGCCATCAGCTCCCTCTCATAAACTGACTTCAGCCTCGTCCGTGCTGACAGGGTCTGGCTGAAGAAAGCAATGGGCCTCTGGTCCTGCATCAGAACTGCCCCTAGGCCATACCCTGATGCGTCGGTGTCTATCACAAAAGGTCTGCTGAAATCTGGGAGCCCCAAAACTGGCACCGACGTCATCGCCTGCTTCAGGGCCTCAAATGCCCTGGTAGCCTCCTCGCTCCAGTGGAAGTTGTCTTTCTTCAGTTGCTCGGTGAGAGGCCAAGCAATCGTGCTATATCCCTGGACAAACTTCCTGTAATACCCTGTCAACCCGAAAAAACCGCGCAGTCCCCGTAAGGTAGAGGGTACAGGCCAATCTAACATGGCAGCAATCTTGGTCCTGTCGCCTGCCACTCCCTCTGCTGATACCACGTGGCCCAAGTACTCCACCTGTGGCTGGCCGAACAGACACTTCTTATTCGCACAGAGCTGCTGCTCCTGTAGCTCATGCAATACTGCTCTCAGATGTCCCACGTGCTCCTCCATACTGCGGCTGTACACCAGTATGTCATCAAAGAAGACCAACACGAACCTCCTCAGAAAAGGTCGGAAGACCTTGTTCATCAAAGCCTGGAATGTCGCTGGTGCATTCGTCAAGCCGAAAGGCATGACTAGGAACTCATAATGCCCCTCGTGAGTTCTAAATGCGGTCTTTGGCACGTCGGCCGCCCTCATCCGTATCTGGTGGTAACCCGACTTCAGATCAATTTTGGAAAAATAAGCTGCCCCGTGGAGTTCATCCAAAAGCTCATCTATCACAGGGATGGGGAATTTATCTGCCACTGTTTCCTTATTGAGGGCCCTGTAATCCACGCAGAATCTCCAGCTGCCATCCTTCTTCTTCACCAACAGTACTGGGCTAGAAAAAGGGCTAGTGCTCGGTTGGATCACCCCTGCCTGCAGCATCTCCTCCACCAACCGCTCTATCTCATCCTTCTGTACCTGAGGGTACCTGTAAGGCCGCACACTAATGGGAGACACGCCCTCTCTCAAAACAATGGCGTGCTCATGATCTCTGTGGGGGTGGCAGCCCCTGCGGTGTCTGGAAGACCTCCTCAAATAGTGCCAACAGCTCCTCGACCTCCGGTGCTACTGTCTGTGGGGTGTCCTCACTCTGTACCGACGCTGTCACTGCCTGTAGCTCC
Organism: Scilla litardierei; assembly: GCA_030789695.1. Classification (NCBI taxonomy): domain Eukaryota; kingdom Viridiplantae; phylum Streptophyta; class Magnoliopsida; order Asparagales; family Asparagaceae; genus Scilla; species Scilla litardierei. The sequence continues at coordinate 13,515 of JAULAV010004880.1, read as the reverse complement.
ACCAAGTACCCCCCTCCTGCGGTGTGGATAGCCCTGGACATGGCCTTGTAAGACACCAGGGAACGACAGAGGCTGGGGTCCCCCCTGTAACACTACTGTCCTCCCCTCGTGCTGATACTCCATCCTCAGCAGCTTCCAGTTGGTCCTGGTCTCCCCGAGGGTCTGTAACTACTTCATCCCCACGATGACGTCTGTACTTCCCAGCTCCAAGGGCAGGAAATCGGCGACGATCTGCTCCCCCTGAACCGCCACAACCACCCCGCGACAGACACCAGTGTTATGTGTCACCTGTCCCGTGCCGAGCATCACTCCATACCTCCCAGTGCCGCTCATCTGCAAACCCTGTGCCTCCGCCAGTCTGCTGGAAATGAAGTTGTGGGTGGCCCCACTGTCGATCAAAACTATCACCTCCTGGCTACCCACCTGTCCCACCAATTTCATGGTGTGGTTCGGTGTGAACCCCACCACGGAATTGAGGGACACCTCTGCAAGGTCTAAGTGCTGATGCTCCATCTCCTCCTCATCCTCTCCTGCCTCTAGGGTGATGACCTCGTCCTCTCCCTCCTCATCGCCAGCTATCAGTATCTGGAGAGTCCGAGCGGCGCATCGGTGTCCGGGGGTGAACTTCTCATCACATCTGAAGCACAGCCCCTTCAACCGCTTCTCCCGTATCTCAGCATCTGTCATCCTACGCACCTGCCCCCCACCACGGGGCTCATGCCTCCTGTCAGTACCGCTCCCAGCTGCGGCCGTCACCCCCTGCCCTGGGGTGGTCCCTGTAGTAGGTGCTGCCCGCTGGCCTGCAGTAGCCGCCTGACTCCGGAATGTGGCACCTCCCCACGTCCCGCGGGCCCTCCGCTCTGTCTCCTGGTGATCCTCTACTTTCCTGGCCAGTGTCATCATCCCCGCAGCCCAACAGGCTCGAACTGTCTCAGCCCCGACCGTACCGTGGGCTTCAGCCCCTTCATGAAACAGACCTCCAGGGACTCTTCAGAGACTCCCCGAACTCGGTGGCAGAGCGACTCGAACTTCTTGATGTAATCACCCACGCTCCCCTCCTGCCTCAGCGAGTACAGCCTCTCGAACACACCGCCGGCCGGACCTCCTCCAAATCGCTCTGTCAAGAGCGTCGTAAACTCAGCCCAGGTCTGAAAAGGCCGCTGCTGATCGGTCCAACGAAACCAGCCCAACGCCTCTCCCTCCAGGCAGACCCCTATCGCTCGTAGCCAATCCTCCACTGGGACAGCGGACACCTCCAAGTACCTCTACACCCGGTACAGCCAGTCGTCTGGGTCGCCTCCCTCAAAGACATGCACCTCCAGCTTCCTCAGGCGCCTCTCGCCAGCGAATCCCCCTCTCTCCTGCGGCTGGAATCCTCCCCTGTGCTGGTATCCCTGTCGCCTGTCTGGAACGTACGCCTCAGCCCGCTCACGGTAGCCCCCCTCTGCTCCGTGCCCCTGCCAGCCTCCCTGATGGTGCCCAAACTCCGCCTGGTGCCCTCCTGGAGGATCCTGGTACGCTCTCCAATCTCCCGTCACTCCCCCAAAAGGTGGGGGCTGAGTCGACGGGCCTCCTGTGGTCTGGTGGGGCCCTCCACCCTGCTGCAGTCCTCCGCCGGGTCCCCCAAAAGTCTGAAAACCTCCAAAATGCGCTCCACGAACCTCGGGTGGGGCCCCCGGGGGACGAGGACCCTGCGGATCCAGCTGTCGGACGTCCTGGGGGGCCGGTGGGCCCCCCCAGGGGTCGGGTGGGCCTCGGATCCCCCCTCTGGGGTCGGCCGAGGCCCCCCAGGCCGCCGCCTGGGCCGGCCGGCCCTGGAAGTGGGCCGGCGGGCCCCAGGCGGCGGCGGCTGTGTCTGCCGAGGCCGCCTGGGGGGGCGGCAGGGTCGGCCGCCCCTCCCATGGCCCTGGCGGCCTGCCGCCGCCTCCCAGGGGGTTCGCCGACCCCCCAGATGTATCTGGGGGGCCGGCGGCCACCCTGGGGTGTTCCGGGTGGCCGGAACTCCCCCACAAGGGCTTGTGTCGTCGCGGCGCGGCGGCGCGTGGGCTTGGTGGATCCCCCACGCGTTGTCTCCTTGGTCAAACCCTCCATCGTCGTCTAGATCCGGCTCATCTTCCAAAAAAATTGTCTTTTTACCCTTGTCCTTCGCCAAAGGTGGCTCCTTTTTGCTCGGATCCGCCTTTGGGATAAGATGAGCGGTCAACGCCGCTATGGCCTCCGTCAATTCCGAAAGTTTTGCATCCGTTTTCCCTTGATTTGCTTTTATCTCCGCCATCTTGGCCTCCGTCTTCTCTTGATTTTCTTTGATCTCCTTCCGGATCTCCGCGGCCGTCTCCGCGTCTTCCTTCCTTAGATCGATGAAACCCTTGCTGATTTGGGCTTCAATCCTCTCAACCTTCCCCTCCAAGATTTCGATCCGCTCCGTTGCACGCGTGTTTGCCATGGATCAAACCGCTCTGATACCAATTTGATGCGACTAGGGCTTTTTGTGGGGATTAAAGGTAGGGGTTTTATGGCTTGTGGACTACTAATCTAGGGTTTGATAGCGAAGAACAGATCTGAACTAGTATTTTAATTGCGAATAAAATAGATCTAGGGCTACAATTAATTAACTAGCAACTAAGGAATAATCTAGGGCACTAGGAATAGAAAATACCTTGATCAATTCTTCGATGATCGACACCCTAGGGCCGGCCGGCCCCTTTATTGGGGGAGGGGTTGATAATTGTCTAATTACCCCTTTGCCCTCCCCACTTGTGAATAATCACAAGTTTGGGACCGGGTCCAAGTTGGACCCAAGTCGTCGCCTCCGATGGTAGACCCGCATCCCTTGAACCGGACTCCCATCTTGACTAGCCGCCGCCGCCCCCTGCTGCTGCTGAGCCGCATCAAAAGGTAGGCTGGATCTCACCATGCTAAGGCAGACTTAGAGAGTTTTGATGATTGGTGAAATTAACCGGATGATAATCCCTCAAAATAGTTCGACAACAGTTGAAGATAAAATTGAAGCAAGGTTGAATTTTAGACGAAGTGGATGTAGGGAATGATTTTTATAAAAGGTTAAGAAAAGATGAATTTTTAGAAGAACACAAGGATAGACAAGGTCCAAGACCACACGAGTCCTTTTTTCAGATCTAAAAGCCGTCTCTTTCTTTGAATGAATTGGGATTAAGTAGGTTTAGGAGATAGACGATTGTCATTAGTTTAGATATGAAAATGGTTTAGTTTGACCTGTTTTCAGGTTTGGATCTGGCATATGTGGATCTAAACTTATTTTAAATCGGATAAATCTGAATCTAAGCCATTTCAGAATCAAACCAGTTCTAATTTAAACCATCAAAAATAGCATGCTACATTCTAATGACATAAACTGGAAAAAAAATAATAAAAACTTAACCCAAGAAAAGTAAACTGTGGCTGCAGCATGAAATTCGGCAGTAAATAATACCAGATGTTTACTTAGTAACCAACAGTAGCTAAAACCATTATATGCTATGACTGACAGGAAGCCTGATTAGGCTCCAGGCCTGGCCACTGAAGTGGGTAGCTAACTTGGCTTGGCTGTTACGCTCCACCACCAACCCCCCCCCCCCCCCCCCCCCCCCGCCCCCCCCCCACCCCCCCCCCCCGCGCGGCAAAAAAAAAAAAAACAGTAGGTGGGGGCAACAGAAAGGATGGGCTACCTGACAACTTGACCGAAAGATGACAATTAACAAAGGCAAATGGAAGCACCAGCTTCATGTCGCCAACACCAAAAGCTTCGAATGGAGGCTTTTGTGTTGTAGAAAGATTTACTTGCTATCAGTCTGAGGCAGGGTGTCCTTGATTAAAGTTAATGTTTTTCCATTTGGAGTAACATCCAAATTTGACAGATGCTACCATGTATGTTTTTCCATTTGGAGTAACATCCAAATATGACAGATGCTATCTTGTATGTTAATTCATGGCTGCATCTTTTTTCTCTTTCTTTTTTTGCCAGGAGGGGTTTCTCCAATATCAACGTAAAAAATACCTCCATTTGACATGTTGCAATGTAGATCAAGAACTAAAAAAAAAATGCTCATACATGTAATATGGTTTCTGGGAGAAACATCCTACATCTTTAAGTGGGTATGGAAGAAATGGAGAAACTTGAGCTGTAGGGGGTGGTCATAGCATTAGATATTGTCTTCTTGATTTGAAGAAGGAATATAACTAGAATTAGGCGATGTCTTCATAAGACAACTTGAATAATTAACTAGGTTGTGCACGTTTAATTTTGCAGCTGACCAATCTCTTGATATTGGTTGTATTTGGGCTAGCTAGTGCTCATTACGAAGCATGTTTTATGGTACTTGACTCTACACAGATAGGGAGCATTAGATAGGAAGCATGTAGAAGCTTTTCTTTACCAACTAGGTTTTTATATACGTGGAGGCAAGGATTGACATAATTTCTTTCCTTGCCAACTTCATCCATGTGGTTGTGTGCCTGTCTGCTTGCAGTTTGCTTTTACATCCTTTATCATGCATATGTCCTCATGTTTTAAAGTCTATCGATGTACTCTGCAACTTTGATTAGTTCTTTGGATAAAAACATGAACTTTGAGTAATTATTTGTAACTTCTGGCTTAACTAGTTTGTCATGGAAACTTGGAGAATCATGGTGGATAAAGCAGTTGCTATCGATGCAAGATGTTGCAGATCCATCGTTCAAGCCTTCAGTAAAGGCGGGTATCTTGAGGAGGTATGCCGACATGTTTTTCCAGATGCTATTCTTTTATTTTTAAGCAAAAAATTCCTGAGATTTATGTCTCATGTTTACACACATGAATTTCCTGATGCGCTCTGTGTTGTTGGAGAAACTGCAAGAGTTATGACTGTCCTTCTCATAGTCCTATATGTGTTTCTTTTTATCATCTGAGACGTCATCTTGTTGTTCTATCTCACCAACCAAAATCATATACAATGTTATCTCTACTTATATGCATTTCAGACCTACTTTTTCATATATGAAAACATCTAGATTTCTCCTTGATTCTTAGTCCTCATTGTTTGCTGAACTTTCCAACCAACATTATGATTTATGAAAGTCATCTCACTTCTATGCATGTTATGGGTTATTTGTAAATTCTGTAATAAAATATATGTCCTTGTTCAGATTTATATACTGCATTATCTTCTACATAGTCACTTCCTCGCAATATATTTATTAGTATCTTTGCTTTTCTTCTCAGGCATTTAATTGGCTTGCTTTTGTTGGTGAAAATGACTTTGCCCGTGCGGTTCTTCCCTTGTATAATATTTTCTTAAGTGGTGTGAGTAGCCAAAGCTTTATTGATGTTGATTGTGGGAGTAGACACAGCTTTATTGACGTTGATCGTTGCGTGGAGCTGATGGAGGATCGACTTGTGGGGAAGTCTGAAATAACATATTGGCAGCGTCTTAAGGTCTGTGATAAACTTGATGATTTAATGACTGCTAGTACTGAGCACGTCAAGTTTATCCATTATTAATGCAAAATGTTCTTCATATAATGCCAATGATCCCTGGGAGGAAGTCACTTATATTTTCTGATAAGCTTTCCGTTCTTGATACTAATTTTCATGAAAAGAATTAGTTTGATACAGCATACAATCACTTCGTCTAATTGTTAATGTCATAAGAAGTGATTTGCATCTTTTCCCCGTCTGTAGTATAAGATACACTACTTCATGTCTGGTTCCCTGAATCTTGTACACATTGTGCAATATTACCGTACAATGATAGAAATCGACAAGAAAAGCTGTGACATACAAGGAAATTGCTTGCAGAGATTAATTCATTTAGTCTCATGTCATAGATTAGTATTTTGAACTTAATGACCTTCCTCTCTTCTAGGTTTTGGGCACATGCGATGCATGTTCATGTTCCTTATTTTCCATTTTTTCAAGAATAAGTTAATTCTTTTAAATATTTGTTGTTTTCTATAATATTTTATTATTATTTACCTTAAATGTTGGGTACCATCTCTGTCATACACTAACTTAGGATCATGATTGATATTAATACTGGGCAAGTTATCTATAACATCTCCAAATCCTATCCAAATTAGTCAAAACCTTTTTTGGTTGCTTAGTCGATATAAATGTGTGTGTGTGTAATTATGTATGTATAGGTTTTATGTAGGTGAGTTGCAGCTAGTAGAGGAAATTTCCAAACTGCCCTCAAAGACGTCACTTCCACCGTTTTTTGTTTTGGGTTGTAGTACACATTTTGACACATCAAAACCTCAAGTATGGATGAACCCTATGGGGATTTGGCAATCGATCGGTTCGTTATAGAAAGTTATATAGTTCTAAAACTGTTGAATTTGTAACAATCGAATCGATGGTCAAATAGCGTTGGAGTCGCATAATTTTTGGGTTGTTAATCATCCATGATGTGTAGATCAAGATGAATGGTGTTGATGGCCAAGTTTACTTAATAATGATGTAATGCTTATCAATTTGCTACATTTGGTTGATGAGTGGTGTTTTAGGTCACTAATAGACACATAGATAGGTACATCTAATTTTTTTGAAGCAGAACAGGATTGGATGATGAAATCAGAGAATCTTAGTGATGATAGTTGAGCGGATGAGACCAATTACATCCTTTTGCTCTGGGAGGATGCTTGCAATCTACTTGGAACGGAAGGCCCTCGGACTTCATGCACCACCTTGTGGATACGGTGGATTTTTGGGGGCAGAGTAATGTTAGATTTGGCCCCCTTGGAGGCCTACTTTATTATGTTTTGTGTTATTTTATTATTGTAGGGGTATTGTGGTAATTAGACTATTAGTTAGGATTATTATAAATAAGAGGGGATGCTAGCCAGCCCTAGCATGCGGAATTTGTGAGTGATTTGATATTTGAGAGGAGATGGTGACTCGTTCTGGGGAGGGTGCAGACGCCCACTATCAATTGGCATCTTGGAAGGGCGATTACCCCCTTTAAGTGTAATTAATCTATCTATATTCTCAGTTTAATATTAATAAAATTTGCCTTGGTTCCTATCATTTTGGTATCAGAGCAACGAGCCATGACGGAGCGGAGGAGATCCGTGCATGAAAGGTTGGAGGTCGTCATGCAATTAGCCCTAGAATTGCAGCAATCAAATCAAGGACTCATCGTAGATCTGAAGGCCCTTGAAATTTTAGAGCTGAAGGTGACGGAAATTTCAGATCTGAAGGCGACAGAAATTTCAGATCTGGGCGAAAGCCCAGATCTAGGGCTAAAGATGTCGGTTTAAGAAGAAAAAGTAGAGAAAACATGGAAACAACTCTGTCAAGAAGTGAGGGAAGCCCTTGAGGAAGAAGAGGTCGAGGAAGCGACAGAGGATGCAAGTAAAGTTGCGGAACTTTCAGATCTGAAGAAGACGGGGGGAAACGGCGTAGATCTGAAGGAGTTCGCGGTAGGGGTGGCAATTTTCGGTCCGGCACGATAGCCCGACACAGGCCCGGCACGATAAGGCCGTGCTTGGGCCAACAATTTTGGCCCGAAATCCTTATCGGACCGGGCCGGCCCGGCCCGGTTCATTTTCGGGCCGGACCCTGGCCAAGCTTTTCAGCCCATGGGCGACACGGCACGGCACGAAAAGCATTTGATCGTCCCACTTCAATTTGACCACACACTGATCTAAAGCAGATTTCAGTAATGTGAATTCATTTTTGGTGTTGAGTCCAATGTCTTGAATTTTATCAGATCAAGGTCCAAATATCATAAATTTTAACAACTTCCCGTCAGCGCCAACTTTGATGTTTTTGGATCTTGGGGGTCGATCTCAGTTTCCGAGAAGAGACAAAGAACCACCAAACATGTTACTTCATCTTGCCAAATAAATGAAAACATTGTAGGACACATCACCTTATGCAACACACTTAATCTTCTTCTTTCGTGCTCTATTTCGATGTATCTTTAAGCATATGAGACAAGATTGTGTTTAAAAATATGATAAAATATTGTCACAATACATAATTCATTCAACCCTATCGGACCGGGCCGAGCGGCCCGAATTTTTATCGGACCGTGCCCGGGCCTCTCCGGAATGGCCCGAAGTCTTATCGGGCCGGGCCGGCCCAGTCTTTTAAGAAAAACGGACCGGGCCGGCACGGCCCAATAAGACCGGTCCGGCCCGAATTGCCACCCCTAGTTCGCGGCGCTTTCCAAGAGGATCGATTCAGATCTGAATGAAAACGCAGATCCAACAATGGCGAAGAATTCAGTTCTGAACGAACACTCAGATTTAGGGCAAAAGACGTCGTTTTCGGTGGTGAAACAGCGAGAGGCAGCAAATCTGACAGCAAACTAAGGGGGCACCCCTCCAGGGCATCCCCGAGGGGCAGCCGGTCCTCCAGAAGGGGCGCCAGCCCCTCCTGGGCCCCCTCGGGGGACCCTTCAATAGCGACGACATGCCATCTAAGGCACCAGACAGCGAGGATTTGGCTTTTTGGGTCCAAAACTACGAGCGACAGCCCTTCCAGCAGCGCAACGACAACGACGGCCCTCCAGCTTATTTGTGGGAGCCCGACAACCCCTTTTGGGCCCCGCCTTGGCCCGACGATATTTTTCAAGACGTTGAAAACGGAGGAGACCAATCTCATCCTTTTGACCCGGAAGGAGGCTTGCAATCTACTTGGAACGGAAGGCCCACAAACTTCATGCACCACTTTGAGGACAATGTGGATTTTTGGTGATGGAGTAGTGTTAGATCCGGACCCCTTGGGGCCTATTTTATTATGTTTTGTGTTATTTTATTATTGTAGGGGTATTGTAGTAATTAGACTTTTAGTTAGGATTATTATAAATAAGAGGTGAGGCTAGCCTGCCCTAGCATGTGGAATTTATGAGTGATTTGATATTTAAGAGGAGAATGTGCCTCGTTCTAGGGAGGGTGCGGACGTCCCCTATCAATCGGTGTCTTGGGAGGGTGATAACACTCTTTAAGTGTAATCAATCTATCTTTATTCTCAGTTTATATTAATAAAAATCGTATCTTGCCTTGGTTCCTATCAAAATGCATGTTGCACCAAATCTAGTGCATAATTAATGCACCTCTAAGTGATTTGAGTTATAAATGTAATAAATTACAGATGTAGATCAATGCTTTTACTTTGCAAACATGTTCATGTATTATTCCCATCTTCATATCCCAATACTTATACGTCTTTTACATATAGGCTGTAGGAATAAATACACCATACCAATATTTATGTATGTTTGTGTTATGCAACACCATGATACATCGCCAACATTTTCGTGCAAATCTCTTGTGGTAGATATTGGATATCCATATTTGTAAATATTTAAAATCTGAAATATATAGTGGACATACAACAGATTGGGAGGATGGATTGGATCTGAGAAAGCCACAGAGAATCTAATGGAGTTGGTCGACTTAAAAGCAGAAGGGAGATATGTGCAAACTCAGAACTTAAGGGGTTTTCTTCAGTTGGCCTAAATGTTGGGGATGTTTTGTGTGCTTTACCCAAAATGAAATATGTAATATTTGTATTTACTGTATCAGTTGAATATTATACACGCACATTCTCATTACTCATTCATAAAAGCAGGAATGCCATTTCCATCTCCCCCACTTCTTCCCTGTTGGGAAGAACAATTGACAGTGCACTATTCTTGTTTCAATCCTTGACAATTCAACATTTCAAAATTTTCGAAACTCATGTGAGCCCATTTTTGTAGGCTACCTATTACACTTCATGATGCAAATATATATAGTAAACTATATTTTTATGTGATTGTGTATACTATGCTTCTCAGGCATGTCATTACTGAATCTCAAATTTTTGATGACAAAACCTTGCTCCTGAGATGTCTCTTGACCCACCTGAATATTTTACCTCTTTTGATATTTTCTTTCTTCATGCTTAGTTCTGTTCCCTTTGGGCATCAACTTTTTTATCATATTTATTTTACAGATAAGACTCATTGTATAATGTATTTCACCTAAGTTTTTCAACAGCTAGAAGTTTCCTGCTTGTTTGCTCATATTATCTGTTATTTCAGTATCTGTTATTTGTTTTATGGATGTAACTCCATTATTTGTCATATAAAATTTGAGGTTATTTGTTTGAATTTCATCTGACACCCAATTATTAATTTATGTTGCAGTTTGCAGTTTTCCGGAGAAATTTATCAGCAGTTCATGATATTTGGAAAGATTGCACTAAATACTATACTCCAAGTATTATTACTCTACGAAAGTTTATTTGGTCATACACGAGGTTAAATGCCCTTGAATCAGCTTATGCAGTTTTGCAACATATGGTTGCTCTAGTGACCCAAGAAAGCCACCCTGTCAGGACATCTTCTGCCGGGCGGTATCAGTCATCAAGGTTAGATATTCCCATACCATCATACACCGAGTTGCCACATAAGATATTTCAATCCGAAGGTACGACACATTCACCCAATATTTTTCATGAGGCAAGAATCAAAAGCAAAGGTGTGGAAGGAAGCAGCATGGATCAATTTGCCAGAAAAAACCAGTCATTTCACACCATTGACAAAGATATCATATTAGGCGGTTCCACTCTAGGACCATCCCTTGTTGGAAACCAGATTCATGACGGGCTCATGAATGATATAATCGACTCACCACTTTTTTCTTCTGCTGGTCCGTCTGGAGTTGATGCTCAGTACCTTGAGGAGTTTGCAGAACTCAACTTGGAATATATAAGACAACATACTCTGGGACTTGGGGTACTTAAAGGAAGGCTTTCTCCACCAGTTAAGAATATCTTAAGGTGGTCTTTCAACAACGTCATTCATGCTTGTGCACAAGCTAAGAACTACAAACTGGCTGAGCAGTTACTCATGCAGGTAGGATACAATATTAACACTTTTTGCTAGCATAGAACTTTCTTCTATTAGAACTGTTATATAAAGTTTGATGTGGCATTTCACACTTTGTGATGATTTTCAAGCTCTATTTTCTTTCTTGCAATTTTGCCCTAATGTCTGTCCTTTAGGTCACATTTATCATGTCATTTGGTTCTTTCACTTTTGTGCCTTAAGATGGAAGCCTTAAACTAAATGCCCATGAGAAACGATAGAACTGAATAAAATACTTAAAAGTTTCTGTTAATATTAAATGATTACTGTTGGAGTGACATCTAAGAAGAATGTATGTGGAAACAGGATATGGACCGGCTTTGATACAGATGTGCAATATAGAAATACTTTAAATCGTACTACACAAGGTCACAACAACATGAAAATGGATTATTTATAAATAATAAACAGGGAGTGGATATATACATACATGCCTAATGTTTGCACATTCAAAAATCCAGACACACATCTTTGAGTGTGCTAAATCCGTGTTTAAATATGTAAACACATTTTAAATCACACACAATGTTTAAATATATGCCTAAATTTACCTTATCATATGATTTTATATTTTGCAAAAAGAAGGACAGGCTTTGGTGAATAAAGTTTTTCTTTGCTTTTTCTATCCCCCTGCTTTTCCCTCCTAATGAGTCAATCAGCAAGTTTTGCAATCAGGAGTGGTGAAGCTTGCTTTTTGGTAAAAAACTCTTTTAGGGAAGGACTATAATGAGGAGGACGACAGACCAAATCGACATCTCGCTCACGCCTCCCGGTCGGCCCCTGTTTGCGACCAGGGGAGGGGCTCCCGTTGGGAATGGGAGAGCCTTCGCTAATCGCTCATGACTTGTATTGTAGTCTCTGTAGTCGAGTCGGCCTGCCTCCTTCATTCGTTAAGCAGTAGCTTCCGCGCTGCCTACAGACGCTTCGCTTCTTATATTGAAACATAATATATACTTAACCTACCTGCTAATTAATAGTAGGAACCCCAATTATAAAATTTTTCGAAGCAAATATAACTCTATTTCTCTCACATATACCTTTTGCTATTCTTTTTGGCCACCCCCTCTCATTTGCTCACAAATTAACCCTTCTTATGAGATCTCCTTCTTGCCCACCCCATCAAGATAGTCACCGACAAAATCAGCCCTCCATCAAGGCCAGTGTACCCGGGAGAAATGACACTATATGCACATGAAGGTGGTTGAAGCTGCATTGCATTGGTGAATTTAGTTAGAAGCACAGATCAAGAAAAATAGAAATTAAGACACTGTTTCGATTTAAAGATATTTTCATTCTATTTTTTCTTTAATTTTAATGTTTTATATAGTTCTTTTTTTTCATCCACATCCTCAACTTAAATTGATTCACATCATGTATACGAAGATACATACATATACATACGTACATACATACGTATGTATGTATATATGTATATATGTGAATAATGTGTATCATATAACATGATAGCAAGCCTCATATATGACCTTGAAAATTCTATATTTTTTAAAGGATCGACACTGTGCATTTTGATCTTTATATTCTAAAATCTCAAAACACCAAAGCTGGGGGGAATCCAAAGCTTTTTACTCGTTGATCTTTTTATTTAAAATTAATGATTTTTCAAAAATAGAACTTTGGCCATCCCTAGTTCAACCAGCAACAAGCTTTAGGTTCATCCCATATTTGGTGTTTTGGGGGTTTAGAATATAAAGATCAAAATGAACGGAGCTCATCCTTTTTCATGTCGTATATGAGGCTTAGTATCATATGTCATATGATACCCATTTTATCTATATATGCACATACACACACATATTATAAATGAGGGATGGTTGATGGAGGTTGTCCCATGTGACAATGTCACATCATCCCCATAACTCAGAAAACACCCAAAAAAATTCCAAACTCACACCCTCAATCAGAAAAACCACAAAACACCCAAAAAAACCAAACCCACACCCCAATCAAAAACCCCAAATAATCCCAAGACAATAGTCACACTCTCACCCACTCTTATATCTCCTTTCCATCTGGATATGTGTCCCATGTGTTGTAGTGGCTGAGTTTTTTGGTTGCTCGTGCACTATGTGGACGGATTATTGCTAGTACACATACATATACATACATATTTATACACTCATATATACATTGAATACACACATAGTATATATATTATACATTTGATGACTTTTTGAATCTTTATCTTACGTGGCACCCAAAGTTTGAATTGTATTTAAGGGGAAGGATTTGAATCTTTTGGGGAAACTATATGTGGTGGAAATTTTAATAATTTGAAATTTGAGTGGAAATTTTGAATTTTGTCCTACTATGACAAAGGGGTCACATGTGGCACCCATTTGTCCTCCTAGTACAAAGAATTTGGGAGAGTGGAGGGTCCAATGTGGTGGGGATGAGTGGATGGACGTGGAGTTGGGTGTTTTGGTGGAACCCCAAACAAAAGCCCACTACATTTCCCTTATTTGCAAGCTTGCCTTTGCATTTTCATAAAACCCAAAGACTCGTCATCTTTCCCGTATTTACGGGTTTGCCATAGCTCTTTTTTCACTTTGCACTCCGTGTTTTTTGTGCTTTAGTCCATGCTTTTGTGCCTATGCGACGATTGATCCGGAGTTTTTTTTCGCCGTCAGTGTTGCACCCGGGA
>JAULAV010004878.1:0-30493 GCA_030789695.1 Scilla litardierei | reverse complement strand
GGATTTGCACCAAGTAAAACAAAAAAGAAGTCGGAATCTAAACACTTGGGCAAAGGAAACTATTCTCGCTAATTAGAGCATGGGCTAAGTGGGTTATCCTAGTCCTTAATTGTGGAATCCTGACACATGCGAAATGAAGCGTACGATATATATAGCATGCAGAAGAAGCAGACAGTAGAAATAAGTACCGCATATTCATATCGAAACATGATAATCTAGGGGTCATTCCTGGACAGGTATATAAAGTAAATCACAAAGCAGAAGCACACCAAACAGCTAGGCACGACGCACGTCTCACAAAAAGCTAAGTGGACCCGCGATGCATGAAATGCAAGAGGACTCGGCTTCCTGAGGTTAGTGAATATGATTATCGAAGCCGTGCAAGGTGTGCGTGTGATTTTCGTTGAAATTCATCATAGGGTTCATCTCTGTGAGAAAGAGATAAAAAGAAGAAAAGAAAAAAGAAAAAAGAAAAACACGGAGAAAAACGACTCAAATAATGAAGAAAAAGAGACAAATGACGCACGAAGTGCGACTCCCCCAAGCTGAAACTTGCATTGTCCTCAATGCAATAGTAGTGAATACGGGAGGGCAATGAAAATGTAGGGGAGTTACGCACCGACACAAAAAATGAAAAACACGAAAAATACACGAACGAAACTGGAAAATGAAGAAAAAGAAACATACAGAATAAAAGATATAAAACGCAACGAAGGACTCAAAGACACAAACACACGACAACGACACACGAAAACATGCACACAAAAGTCGATTTCCCCCAAGCTGAACATGACAATGCTAGCAAAATGATATAATCAATGTGATGCAGAAATATGCTAAGGGAAAATCGGAAAAGAAAGAAATCAGAATGCAGGAGAGACAATATGCTCCTTCTCCTCGGAAGAGGATGTGGGATGAAATGATAGAAGGGCACGACATGAAGGGTTATTAAGATGCAAAAGCAAATCCTAGATACGCTCCCCTCGCTAATGAGAGGAGACGAGATTATTCAAATCTAAACTAGAAAGCGTAAATTTTTACACTACTGGATTAGGATACACCTGAGCATAGGCGGATCCAAGATATGAAGTGGGGCAGGTAGCTGCTCTAACTGCTCCTTCTGTGGCTCCGCTAGAAGCGATGTGCCACGTGTGCCAATGGACCCAAGCAATGCACCTCCAAGCATCCCTCGTAGGTGTCCACATGTGACCTGCAAAGGACGAGGTGCATTAGTCCATGGCAAGAAATTATTTCCCAAAATAAATATATCCCAGAGATAATCGTCAACATAAGATGGAAAAATAATAAACGGGTGATGAATACTCCCTGAGAATGGGTCGCTATCCTCTGTACTAGTGACGACCGAATTCTCGCTCTCCATGAGAAGTGGCTCTCCAGGTAGTGACGCACCGCAGCATACCTCAAGGGAAGTAGATCCTGTGTCCTGCGAGAGATATGGCGTGTCAAAAATATATGAGTCTAAAGAAATAGGACGTGAAAAGCGAGACTCAAATGTGGAGTGAGAGTGAGTATGAAAATCTCCCTGAATAGGGGCAATATGCTCAAGTAGATGCTCAGCCGCAGAGGAAGTGGAGCGTGACAGTAGAGGTAGATGTGGCTCGGGCTCCATGAAGTGGATGATCGTATCCAAGACCTCATGCACATCCTCCTCGATGATATGCTCATGCTCCTCCATCTGCCCGATGTCCTGGATGACATCCTCATGGTTGACCACCGACCAAGGAGGAAGCTGTGACAGAGATGGTTGTGGAGGTGGATGTGGAGCGGACCCCTCGTATGTGGTCGTGGTGTCCTCGTCCTCACGCACATCCTCCTCGCCTCTATGCATAATCTCTGTAAACTCCTCAGTGCTCTCATAGGACTCATGTGGGGTATCCAAATCAAGACAAGAAATATCTCCCACAGATCCTAGATACATCTCCCCATCCTCACTATCATCATCAAAAAATGCTTCGTCATCCAAGTGGTAGTGATGGAAAAATGGGGTATCGGCATGAGATGTGTCTATGGTGGCCGATGGCATGGTGGTCTCAACCATGAAAGTGGGTATATCCTCTCCTTCATCCCCTCTCCTCGGTGTAGGCTCGATGATTGGTACCATTAAGTTTTGTAATATTTGGCCTTGGTTAAACATGGCACTTTCAAGGAGAGACACGAGGCTTGATTCTTCTTGTGTTTGTGGACGGGTATAAGGTTGAGGAAATGGATGAGAGGTGTTTGGGCTACGGTTGTGGGAAAATGTTCGGCCTTGGAGTGGGGGGAGGCTCTCAAGCGTAAATGGGCAATCATAATACATGTGCCCCACCATCCCACAAGTCTCACAAACCACAACTGAATAAGGAACGTATCCTCCCATCTGAGCATCGAAATTTGATCTCCACATGGTTACACCAAAGATACCTGGACAACAAAAATAAGAAAACTAGAGAGGAGCGTCAATAGTACAAGAGAATAACAAAAAGATAATATAATGGTGGGGGAAAAATTTCTTGGTTATTGAATATTTTTTTAAAAAAAAAGAAATTTTTTTTGTTTTTTTATGCGTAGTCTAACGAACCCAAGCTAAGCTAATATCAAACCGAACGCCTCCCCGTCAACGGCGCCAAAAACTTGACCGGCGCCCCGTTTACGGTATGGGCGCGGTGTCGTTTTACCGCAAGTGCACGGTTAGTGTAGGGTGCGGGTTTATCGAACTCAGGGAGGTGGATGGCTTGAATGGCTACTAGCCTCGCCTAGGTTGTGTGCTAGCTACGCGGATAATGTGGGTGAAGTGTAGAAATAAAAGAAAGAAATGAAAATGACACAAAATGAATCCCCGCTAACACGGGCTAGAGCACTCATGACACTTGGCATTTGACTTGACCCAGGGTGAGACATTGCCCCAAAAGGTGGTACCTAGCGTCCATGGCCCGATATTCCGGTCGGTGCCAAGCACGCTAGGCCTACCCGGTTTCGGACGGTGGGCATTCCCATGTCCATTAACACCTTCCGCAACCGGGAGCATTAAGGCCACAATGATAACTCCCAACACTTCGTCCAAGCCGTTCCCATGTGCGAGGACTCGATGTCTACACTAGGGGTGTGAGCTGTGGCTAGGGAGTCAACCGCCAAGTTTATTCCCCCTTGGCCCGACGGTCAGAGGCGGTCTTTCTCCCGCCAATGACAATAAAACACCCCCGCGTAACCCTAATGGCCAAATAGGTCAAATGTGATTTCTAGCAATCCATCGAAGCGGATCTTGACTGGACAAGCACCGGACCCCAACCCCCAACACAACTAGTGTGTTGCCGTACGAATTGGACTCAGATTGCTAGAAATCTCCATTGACACCTTTCATCGAACACATGCCATGCAACCAAGTCAAATGAAACAACCAAGCATCAATCCTACCCTAACCCGTATTAGGGTTCATCAACACTACTCCATGGTGAGAAACATAAAAACAAGCAAAACAAATAACATACAAACATTCACCATAGAGCAAAATGAAAACAACACAATACAATAGAAAATGAGAGAAGAAAAATACTTATCTTGATTCGAATCCAACAATCCGGTACAAGATTTATTGAGCAAAGACCTAATCTAATCTACCCTAAGCCTCCCAACAAAGGGGCTGAAAAAGCCCTAAAAAACTAGAGGAGAATCCCCCAAAGTCGTGCCCCCAACCTCTATTTATAAATCCCTCAAAAACCCTCTTGGGTCGGGTTCAGAACTGTCAAAAAAGGCCCACCCGATCGGGTGGAAACCACCCGATCGGGTGGAATAAACAGAGAGCTCAGATTCGCAGAAACAGATCTCACCCGGTCGGTTGACAAGTCAACCGATCGGATGAAATGAAATTCCAGACTGCAGCCAGTTTCAGCACATAGCTGCGCTCAGAAAATTCCAGAAAAATCTAGAAAAATCGGATTTGGGCATGCGACCTATCGTTGGAAAGCTAACGACGATGCCGACGCTAGAAAAATAAGAGATCACCCAAAATCCTTCTGGAATGATAGCAGATCTTCAATGAATGAGCAGCGGTGCGCGAAAGGGGACGAAAAGGCCACCCGATCGGTTGAATTGTCAACCGATCGGGTGAGCGGCTTGTTGCTTCGGCCGTCGCCTTCGGGAGCATCAACCGGGCGCAGAGGAGAGCGGGTGGCGTGATCGGGTCGTCCTTCGGAGGAATCGGCTACAGATGAACCGATCGGGTGAAGGTCACCCGATCGGTTGGAATTCAGCTCCATTTTCCCGAGAACTCTGTTGGGATGAACCGGTCGGCGAACCGATCGGTTGACCTTGCGCTTCGCTCCAGCTTCAGTCCGGGTTGGACACGCATGCATCACCCGATCGGTTGGCTGTGTCCAACCGATCGGGTGGGGGCTGAAAAGTGGCAATCTTGGTCGTTTGACCCCCTGGATCACGCGTAACTCCTCCCGTTACTCCGGGGACTCAGAATATCGTCGTTTTATGTCCCAAATGCTGTAAATTCCTGCAAATATACAAAAAACATGGAAAAGTGAAAGAAAACAAGAAAACACGAGAAAACACGAGAAAACGAATAAAAGACGGCGGAAAATACGGAGAAACACGGAAGAAAACGTGCGCAAATATATGAAATATAAACGCACGTCACTAAGGTAGGCCGCCTGAGGGACGACCTTCACCTGAGAGCGACCTTCACCTGAGGGATTTAAGGTAGGCCGCCGAGGACGACCTTCGTCAGGAGACATTTAAGGTATGTCGCCTGAGGGACGACCTTCACCGAGGATAGTTAAGATAGGCCGCTTGATGGAATTTAAGGTAGGCCGCCGAGGACGACCTTCGTCAGGAGACATTTAAGGCAAGCCGTCGAGGACGACCTTCGTCTGAGGGCAACCTTCATCGATACATAAGCTAGGCCATCGAAAGTGTCGTAACAAAATTTTTGCGGGTCAAATCCTCCTAACAATGAATTTGTTTATTAGGGAATCAAGTTTACGATGATTAGAGTGGGTTTACCTGTCGAGGAGAGGGATTTTGTGATGAAGACGCATAGGTCGCCGCTTTTCCCGGGCTAGGAGCTCTCGCCGGGCTATGGACAGTGAGCATGACAAGCTTCAGGCAGTGAGCTTGACGAGCTTCGGGAAGTGAGCCTGACGGGCCATGAGCCAGACGAGCTACGGGCAGTGAGCCGGACGAGCTACGGGCTGTGAGCTAGACGAGCTACGGGCAGTGAGCAGGCCGATCTACGGGCCTTGAGCAGGCCGAGCTATCGGGCAATGAGCTGGACGAGCTTCTGGCAGTGAGCAGGTCAAGCTATCGGGCTTCCAGTGACCTTCAGAAGAGCTTCAGTTGACCTGTCTTTAGGTCCCTCCGCCACGAACAGCTCGTTAGAGAGGGTCGGACTGGGGTCCGACCTAATCCTTTCCGATGCTCAAATCAGCGCGGGGACTTAGGAAATGGCTTAAAGGGACGAGGCCGATCTACAAGGAGACCGGGCCAACGTTCAGTCAGCTAGAATTTGGGTGGAAGGAAATTTACCCATCGACCTACATGCCTCCTGTCTCCAGAGATGGATGTGGATATTTATAGTGAAGAATGTCGGTTGGTCGCCGTCCAATCAGTTGTCACTTCCACTTGGCTAGAGCCAGCTGGAGCTCAGTTGGAGCAGTAATGGGGGACGTGATGGGTGCCTGTCAGTTCGTCGTTTAAACTTGAGAATTAATGGCTGTCAGAGATATTTATAGGCTATTAATGGTTGTCAGAGATATTTATGAACCACCGAGGGACGACCTTCGTCAGGAGACATTTAAGGTAGGCCGCCGAGGACGACCTTCATCAGGAGACATTTAAGGTAGGCCGCCTGAGGACGACCTTCGCTGGAGATATTTAAGGTAGGCCAAGATTTAAGGTAGGCCGCCGAAGACGACCTTCGTCAAGACACCCTTTGTATGGATATATTTAAGGTAGGCCACCGAAGACGACCTTCGTCAGGAGACATTTAAGGTAGGCCGCCTGAGGGACGACCTTCACCTGATAGGCGACCTTCACCAGGGATAGTTAAGGTAGGCCGCCTGAGGGACGACCTTCATCGGAGATATTTAAGGTAGGCCGCCGAGGCCGACCTTCGTCAGGAGACATTTAATGTAGGCCACCGAGGACGACCTTCGTTTGAGGGCGACCTTCATCGATATATAAGCTAGGCCGCCGAAAGTGTCGTAACAATTGCTCTCAGCATTCGGTGTGGATGATCATCAGGCGGAGGAGACACGGAACGTTGAGTAGACACTTCTAAATTTTTTAGAGAATCTCGTCGTACCTTTTGTTTGGTAGCGAGCTTCGGAGCGCGAAGGAGCTTGTGGGTGACCTATCGGGGGCGTAACTCGGAAGCCTGCCCCATATCTTTGGAAGGATATGGGCAGCTCGGAAGCCTGCCCCTAATCCTTTGACGACCTTTCGAGGGCGTGGCCCGGAAGCTTGCCCCGGATCTTTGGAAGGATAGGGACGCAGCTCGGAATCCTGCCCCAGGTCCTCCGGCGACCTATCGGGGGCGCGGCCCGGAAGCCTGCCTCGGATCTTTGGAAGGATATGGGGCACAGCTCGAAAGCCTTCACCAGGGCCTCCGGCGACCTATCGGGGGCACGGCCGGAAAGCCTGCCTCGAATCTTTGGAAGGATATGGACGCAGCTTGGAAGCCTTCCCGGGTCCTTTGACGACCTATCGAGGGTGCGGCTCGGAAGCCTGCCCCGGATCTTTGGAAGTGTAGGGCGTAGCTCGAAAGCCTGCCCCAGGTCCTTCGACGACCTATCGGGGGCGCGGCTCAAAAGCATGCCCCTGATCTTTGCTTGCAGCGGGGTAGCTTGTTACCAATGATCAAGCCGACCTTGACCTAGAATTTCTCAACGTGAAGAGTGTATAAGTCGAAACATAATGACATGTCGGAGATAGAGCAAAAAGACCTGTGACTTCATCTTCTAGGTCGTCCCGTGAGAGCTTGGGCTCTCGAACGTATAGCCGCCATGTGACCTGAGGGACGACCTTCACCGGAGATATTTAAGGTAGGCCGCCTGAGGGACGACCTTCCCCTGAGAGCGACTTTCACCGAAGATATTTCTCTGGTAGCTAGGTCGCGATCTACCCCTGAGGTCTTCGCTCCTGAACGTATAGCCGACCTTGACAGATATGGAGCCTGACATTGGTGTAAACTTTCGTTCCCACAGACGGTGCCAATTGTTGCGGTTCAAATCCGCCTAACAATGAATTTGTATATTAGGGAATCAAGGTTACATGATTAGAGGGGGTTTACCCGCCGAGAAGAGGGATTTTGTGATGAAGACGCCTAGGTCGTCGCTTTGGCCGGGCTAGAAGCTCTCGTCGGGCTATGGGCAGTGAGCTGGATGAGCTTCGGGTAGTGAGATGGACGAGCTTTGGGCAGTGAGCGGGACGAGCTTCGGGCAGTGAGATGGACGAGCTTCGGGCAGTGATTAGGACGAGCTACGGGCCTTGAGCATGCCGAGCTATCGGGCAATGAGCTGGACGAGCTTCTAGCAGTGTGTAGGCCGAGCTATCGGGCTTTCGGCGACCTTCAGAAGAGCTTCAGGAGACCTGTCTTTAGGTCCCTGCACCACGAATAGCTCGTTAGGGAGGGTCGGACTGGGGTCCGACCTAATCCCCTTCGATGCTCAAATCAGCGCGGGGACTTAGGAAATGGCTCAAAGGGACGAGGCCATCTACTAGGAGACCGGACCAACGTTCGGCCACCTAGAGTTTTGGTGGAAGAAAATTTACCCATCGACCTACTAGCCTCCTGTCTCCTGGGATGGAGTGTGGTATTTATAGTGGAGAATGTCGGTTGGTCGCCGCCCAATCAGTTGTCACTTCTGCTTTGCTGGAGACAGCTAGAGCTTAGCTGAAGCATTAATGGGGGGACGTGATGGGTGTCTGTCAGTTCGTCATTTAACCTCGAGCGTTAATGGCTGTTAGAGATATTTATGAGCTATTAATGGCTGTCAGAGATATTTATGAACCACCGAGAGACGACCTTTGTCAGGAGACATTTAAGATAGGCAGCCGAGGACGACCTTCATCAGAAGACATTTAAGATAGGCCGCCGAGGACGACCTTCATCAGAAGACATTTAAGATAGGCCGCCGAGGACGACCTTCGTCAGGAGATATTTAAGGTAGGCCGCCAAGGGACGACCTTTGCTTGGAGACATTTAAGGTAGGCTGCCGAGGACGACCTTCGTCAGGAGACATTTAAGGTAGGCCACCTGAGGGACGACCTACGCCAGAGATATTTAAGGTATGCCGTCTGAGGGACGACATTCACCTGAGAGTTACCTTCACCGGAGAGATTTAAGATAGGCCGACGAGGACGACCTTTGTCTGCAGACATTTTAGGTAGGCCGCCGATGACGACCTTCGTCCACAGACTTTTAAGGTAGGCCGGCTGCGGGATGACCTTCACCTGAGAGGCGACCTTCACCAGGGATAGTTCAGGTAGGCCGCCTGAGGGACGACCTTCACCGGAGATATTAAGGAAGGCCGCCAAGAACGACATTCGTCAGGAGACATTTAAGGTAGGCCGCCAAGAAAACTAGAGAGGAGCGTCAATAGTACAAGAGAATAACAAAAAGATAATATAATGGTGGGGGAAAAATTTCTTGGTTATTGAATATTTTTTTAAAAAAAAGAAATTTTTTTTGTTTTTTTATGCGTAGTCTAACGAACCCAAGCTAAGCTAATATCAAACCGAACGCCTCCCCGTCAACGGCGCCAAAAACTTGACCGGCGCCCCGTTTACGGTATGGGCGCGGTGTCGTTTTACCGCAAGTGCACGGTTAGTGTAGGGTGCGGGTTTATCGAACTCAGGGAGGTGGATGGCTTGAATGGCTACTAGCCTCGCCTAGGTTGTGTGCTAGCTACGCGGATAATGTGGGTGAAGTGTAGAAATAAAAGAAAGAAATGAAAATGACACAAAATGAATCCCCGCTAACACGGGCTAGAGCACTCATGACACTTGGCATTTGACTTGACCCAGGGTGAGACATTGCCCCAAAAGGTGGTACCTAGCGTCCATGGCCCGATATTCCGGTCGGTGCCAAGCACGCTAGGCCTACCCGGTTTCGGACGGTGGGCATTCCCATGTCCATTAACACCTTCCGCAACCGGGAGCATTAAGGCCACAATGATAACTCCCAACACTTCGTCCAAGCCGTTCCCATGTGTGAGGACTCGATGTCTACACTAGGGGTGTGAGCTGTGGCTAGGGAGTCAACCGCCAAGTTTATTCCCCCTTGGCCCGACGGTCAGAGGCGGTCTTTCTCCCGCCAATGACAATAAAACACCCCCGCGTAACCCTAATGGCCAAATAGGTCAAATGTGATTTCTAGCAATCCATCGAAGCGGATCTTGACTGGACAAGCACCGGACCCCAACCCCCAACACAACTAGTGTGTTGCCGTACGAATTGGACTCAGATTGCTAGAAATCTCCATTGACACCTTTCATCGAACACATGCCATGCAACCAAGTCAAATGAAACAACCAAGCATCAATCCTACCCTAACCCGTATTAGGGTTCATCAACACTACTCCATGGTGAGAAACATAAAAACAAGCAAAACAAATAACATACAAACATTCACCATAGAGCAAAATGAAAACAACACAATACAATAGAAAATGAGAGAAGAAAAATACTTATCTTGATTCGAATCCAACAATCCGGTACAAGATTTATTGAGCAAAGACCTAATCTAATCTACCCTAAGCCTCCCAACAAAGGGGCTGAAAAAGCCCTAAAAAACTAGAGGAGAATCCCCCAAAGTCGTGCCCCCAACCTCTATTTATAAATCCCTCAAAAACCCTCTTGGGTCGGGTTCAGAACTGTCAAAAAAGGCCCACCCGATCGGGTGGAAACCACCCGATCGGGTGGAATAAACAGAGAGCTCAGATTCGCAGAAACAGATCTCACCCGGTCGGTTGACAAGTCAACCGATCGGATGAAATGAAATTCCAGACTGCAGCCAGTTTCAGCACATAGCTGCGCTCAGAAAATTCCAGAAAAATCTAGAAAAATCGGATTTGGGCATGCGACCTATCGTTGGAAAGCTAACGACGATGCCGACGCTAGAAAAATAAGAGATCACCCAAAATCCTTCTGGAATGATAGCAGATCTTCAATGAATGAGCAGCGGTGCGCGAAAGGGGACGAAAAGGCCACCCGATCGGTTGAATTGTCAACCGATCGGGTGAGCGGCTTGTTGCTTCGGCCGTCGCCTTCGGGAGCATCAACCGGGCGCAGAGGAGAGCGGGTGGCGTGATCGGGTCGTCCTTCGGAGGAATCGGCTACAGATGAACCGATCGGGTGAAGGTCACCCGATCGGTTGGAATTCAGCTCCATTTTCCCGAGAACTCTGTTGGGATGAACCGGTCGGCGAACCGATCGGTTGACCTTGCGCTTCGCTCCAGCTTCAGTCCGGGTCGGACACGCATGCATCACCCGATCGGTTGGCTGTGTCCAACCGATCGGGTGGGGGCTGAAAAGTGGCAATCTTGGTCTTTTGACCCCCTGGATCACGCGTAACTCCTCCCGTTACTCCGGGGACTCAGAATATCGTCGTTTTATGTCCCAAATGCTGTAAATTCCTGCAAATATACAAAAAACATGGAAAAGTGAAAGAAAACAAGAAAACACGAGAAAACACGAGAAAACGAATAAAAGACGGCGGAAAATACGGAGAAACACGGAAGAAAACGTGCGCAAATATATGAAATATAAACGCACGTCACTAAGGTAGGCCGCCTGAGGGACGACCTTCACCTGAGAGCGACCTTCACCTGAGGGATTTAAGGTAGGCCGCCGAGGACGACCTTCGTCAGGAGACATTTAAGGTATGTCGCCTGAGGGACGACCTTCACCGAGGATAGTTAAGATAGGCCGCTTGATGGAATTTAAGGTAGGCCGCCGAGGACGACCTTCGTCAGGAGACATTTAAGGCAAGCCGTCGAGGACGACCTTCGTCTGAGGGCAACCTTCATCGATACATAAGCTAGGCCATCGAAAGTGTCGTAACAAAATTTTTGCGGGTCAAATCCTCCTAACAATGAATTTGTTTATTAGGGAATCAAGTTTACGATGATTAGAGTGGGTTTACCTGTCGAGGAGAGGGATTTTGTGATGAAGACGCATAGGTCGCCGCTTTTCCCGGGCTAGGAGCTCTCGCCGGGCTATGGACAGTGAGCATGACAAGCTTCAGGCAGTGAGCTTGACGAGCTTCGGGAAGTGAGCCTGACGGGCCATGAGCCAGACGAGCTACGGGCAGTGAGCCGGACGAGCTACGGGCTGTGAGCTAGACGAGCTACGGGCAGTGAGCAGGCCGATCTACGGGCCTTGAGCAGGCCGAGCTATCGGGCAATGAGCTGGACGAGCTTCTGGCAGTGAGCAGGTCAAGCTATCGGGCTTCCAGTGACCTTCAGAAGAGCTTCAGTTGACCTGTCTTTAGGTCCCTCCGCCACGAACAGCTCGTTAGAGAGGGTCGGACTGGGGTCCGACCTAATCCTTTCCGATGCTCAAATCAGCGCGGGGACTTAGGAAATGGCTTAAAGGGACGAGGCCGATCTACAAGGAGACCGGGCCAACGTTCAGTCAGCTAGAATTTGGGTGGAAGGAAATTTACCCATCGACCTACATGCCTCCTGTCTCCAGAGATGGATGTGGATATTTATAGTGAAGAATGTCGGTTGGTCGCCGTCCAATCAGTTGTCACTTCCACTTGGCTAGAGCCAGCTGGAGCTCAGTTGGAGCAGTAATGGGGGACGTGATGGGTGCCTGTCAGTTCGTCGTTTAAACTTGAGAATTAATGGCTGTCAGAGATATTTATAGGCTATTAATGGTTGTCAGAGATATTTATGAACCACCGAGGGACGACCTTCGTCAGGAGACATTTAAGGTAGGCCGCCGAGGACGACCTTCATCAGGAGACATTTAAGGTAGGCCGCCTGAGGACGACCTTCGCTGGAGATATTTAAGGTAGGCCAAGATTTAAGGTAGGCCGCCGAAGACGACCTTCGTCAAGACACCCTTTGTATGGATATATTTAAGGTAGGCCACCGAAGACGACCTTCGTCAGGAGACATTTAAGGTAGGCCGCCTGAGGGACGACCTTCACCTGATAGGCGACCTTCACCAGGGATAGTTAAGGTAGGCCGCCTGAGGGACGACCTTCATCGGAGATATTTAAGGTAGGCCGCCGAGGCCGACCTTCGTCAGGAGACATTTAATGTAGGCCACCGAGGACGACCTTCGTTTGAGGGCGACCTTCATCGATATATAAGCTAGGCCGCCGAAAGTGTCGTAACAATTGCTCTCAGCATTCGGTGTGGATGATCATCAGGCGGAGGAGACACGGAACGTTGAGTAGACACTTCTAAATTTTTTAGAGAATCTCGTCGTACCTTTTGTTTGGTAGCGAGCTTCGGAGCGCGAAGGAGCTTGTGGGTGACCTATCGGGGGCGTAACTCGGAAGCCTGCCCCATATCTTTGGAAGGATATGGGCAGCTCGGAAGCCTGCCCCTAATCCTTTGACGACCTTTCGAGGGCGTGGCCCGGAAGCTTGCCCCGGATCTTTGGAAGGATAGGGACGCAGCTCGGAATCCTGCCCCAGGTCCTCCGGCGACCTATCGGGGGCGCGGCCCGGAAGCCTGCCTCGGATCTTTGGAAGGATATGGGGCACAGCTCGAAAGCCTTCACCAGGGCCTCCGGCGACCTATCGGGGGCACGGCCGGAAAGCCTGCCTCGAATCTTTGGAAGGATATGGACGCAGCTTGGAAGCCTTCCCGGGTCCTTTGACGACCTATCGAGGGTGCGGCTCGGAAGCCTGCCCCGGATCTTTGGAAGTGTAGGGCGTAGCTCGAAAGCCTGCCCCAGGTCCTTCGACGACCTATCGGGGGCGCGGCTCAAAAGCATGCCACTGATCTTTGCTTGCAGCGGGGTAGCTTGTTACCAATGATCAAGCCGACCTTGACCTAGAATTTCTCAACGTGAAGAGTGTATAAGTCGAAACATAATGACATGTCGGAGATAGAGCAAAAAGACCTGTGACTTCATCTTCTAGGTCATCCCGTGAGAGCTTGGGCTCTCGAACGTATAGCCGCCATGTGACCTGAGGGACGACCTTCACCGGAGATATTTAAGGTAGGCCGCCTGAGGGACGACCTTCCCCTGAGAGCGACTTTCACCGAAGATATTTCTCTGGTAGCTAGGTCGCGATCTACCCCTGAGGTCTTCGCTCCTGAACGTATAGCCGACCTTGACAGATATGGAGCCTGACATTGGTGTAAACTTTCGTTCCCACAGACGGTGCCAATTGTTGCGGTTCAAATCCGCCTAACAATGAATTTGTATATTAGGGAATCAAGGTTACATGATTAGAGGGGGTTTACCCGCCGAGAAGAGGGATTTTGTGATGAAGACGCCTAGGTCGTCGCTTTGGCCGGGCTAGAAGCTCTCGTCGGGCTATGGGCAGTGAGCTGGATGAGCTTCGGGTAGTGAGATGGACGAGCTTTGGGCAGTGAGCGGGACGAGCTTCGGGCAGTGAGATGGACGAGCTTCGGGCAGTGATTAGGACGAGCTACGGGCCTTGAGCATGCCGAGCTATCGGGCAATGAGCTGGACGAGCTTCTAGCAGTGTGTAGGCCGAGCTATCGGGCTTTCGGCGACCTTCAGAAGAGCTTCAGGAGACCTGTCTTTAGGTCCCTGCACCACGAATAGCTCGTTAGGGAGGGTCGGACTGGGGTCCGACCTAATCCCCTTCGATGCTCAAATCAGCGCGGGGACTTAGGAAATGGCTCAAAGGGACGAGGCCATCTACTAGGAGACCGGACCAACGTTCGGCCACCTAGAGTTTTGGTGGAAGAAAATTTACCCATCGACCTACTAGCCTCCTGTCTCCTGGGATGGAGTGTGGTATTTATAGTGGAGAATGTCGGTTGGTCGCCGCCCAATCAGTTGTCACTTCTGCTTTGCTGGAGACAGCTAGAGCTTAGCTGAAGCATTAATGGGGGGACGTGATGGGTGTCTGTCAGTTCGTCATTTAACCTCGAGCGTTAATGGCTGTTAGAGATATTTATGAGCTATTAATGGCTGTCAGAGATATTTATGAACCACCGAGAGACGACCTTTGTCAGGAGACATTTAAGATAGGCAGCCGAGGACGACCTTCATCAGAAGACATTTAAGATAGGCCGCCGAGGACGACCTTCGTCAGGAGATATTTAAGGTAGGCCGCCAAGGGACGACCTTTGCTTGGAGACATTTAAGGTAGGCTGCCGAGGACGACCTTCGTCAGGAGACATTTAAGGTAGGCCACCTGAGGGACGACCTACGCCAGAGATATTTAAGGTATGCCGTCTGAGGGACGACATTCACCTGAGAGTTACCTTCACCGGAGAGATTTAAGATAGGCCGACGAGGACGACCTTTGTCTGCAGACATTTTAGGTAGGCCGCCGATGACGACCTTCGTCCACAGACTTTTAAGGTAGGCCGGCTGCGGGATGACCTTCACCTGAGTGGCGACCTTCACCAGGGATAGTTCAGGTAGGCCGCCTGAGGGACGACCTTCACCGGAGATATTAAGGAAGGCCGCCAAGAACGACATTCGTCAGGAGACATTTAAGGTAGGCCGCCGAGGACGACCTTCGTCTGAGGACGACCTTCATCGATACATAAGCTAGGCCGCCGAAAGTGTCGTAACAAGTACAATGTGTATCATATGTCATACGAAAAACCTTTCACATATACGAGGACACGTGACACTCTTCTTCAAGTTATACAAAAGGGTCCCACCTAGCTTTTGTGAAGGATAATTTTCTATTTCACAAAAGGCATACATCATTTACCAACATGGGTCGCTTCCGTGCGTTTCCTGCTCCCATCACCAACACTACCATGTTGGCCCAAGCATGCCCCCCTTTTATTTGTCTTTCCGGCGATGCTGGTGGGACCCGCGCCACATGATAAGAACCGCTTGGACGCTTGTCGACATTCCGGAGGCCCTGAGCGTGTACCCTGATGTAGCCTCAACAGCGCATCCTACTCGTTTCTGAAAAAGCTGCTGGGGGCCACCGACAGCCGACCCCAAGCTGCTGCCTCTCAAATTTGCATCATCAACGAACAGTTTGAGCAACCGATGTATGGACTATGGACCCAGTGTCAGCCAACTCTGCTGATTGGTTGGAAAAATTTAAAAAAAATTTCAAATTTTATGAAAAACTATTTTTTTTTTGGCCTTAAAATCAACGAAGGCACTTATTAACAACATCACCAAACACATGAAAAGAAAGTATAGCTGAATTTACGAAAAGCCTCTCAACTTTTCCTCATTTTATAAAAGCTCCCTCTATACTTAAGAAGGGTCCCAAGGCCAAGCTGCCGTAAACCAGCTCCGCCTACGTGGTATCTCCCGGCCACAAGATTCTCAACACGTGTGCCATCTTAGGTTGTTCCAGCGGGGCAGCTGAAAGCGAGTTTTTGTAAATTTTCCTCGTTTTGTTCGCGTCCGTGGGCTCTTCGCCGACAGCTTCATTGAAGCGAGAGAATTTTGGGAATGAAGCGGGGAGAGAAACGCGTTTGAGGATTTGACGTGGGGGCATTTTGGGAATGAAATTTTTTTGTTTGGCAGATCACATTGTTGGCCTTTTGTGTTGGGGGCTTGTCATCGATGAGATCGCCGGCCAACGTTGAGTCTTTCAGGTGTAAAATTAAATGAGATGCATAGAACTGACAACTTGCTAACTATGGAAATAAAAACTTTAAAATAAGTCACTTCTTATTCTTATTTCTCTTCCTTCCAAAACTTTGTTATTTTAAGTATGTATCACATCTATGCATCTCAAAAAGAGGTGCATATAGTCCCCGCCAAATTAAAAGTTGAAATTGTTTGCTTTTGTCCTTAAAAGGGAAATTTTGCAATAAAACTTAAATATTTTTTTTTTTGGGTGCATCTTCAAATTATATAAACTAGAAAAAATTAGCTTAAACATCCACATATTATAAGCAAATCCAACAGAAGCCCCTTATGCTAGCCTTTTGTCTTTCATATGAACTTACAAGCAATTAGGACCGAGTTAAGAGTATCTTTAAACCTTATTATTATTGATTGGTTATGGATATAATTTCTTCTCAGAAATTATGGTTAAGGTTAAGGATGATGGTTTTTATTGGTGGGACAAATCCTGGTAGGAGGGCCAATGAGAAGATGAGAAGGGAATTGATTATATGGGATGGATTATGAGGAAGAGATGGAGAGATTAGTGGGCTGATGGATATAAGAATATGAGTTCCTTTATATTAAAATTAGCGACAAGGAGGATAAGTAAGAGGTGGTGGTGGTGATGGCGAGCTACGTCTAGGGTTTTAATTTTGGATAGGATTGGGTGAATTATGGGTTAATGAAGAACATGACGAGGAGAAAGAAAATGATGATGCCAGAGGAGATTGGGGGGTTGTTATGGATTAAGTTATATGGCCTACTTTGCTTAATTCCTATTAATTTACTTAAGGTCTATTTTAAAAGAAAAGTTAACTATGTCGCCAGCTAAGGGTTAAAGCTGACTGTGTAGAATTCACCCTTATATATATACGGAATTGTTTTTTGGCATTGGCATGAAGTTTTGATCAGTATTTTTAAAAGAAAAATTGTTCTTGAGCTAAAAAGCTTTCAATCTCCTCTTGGCCAAAATTCTTCAAACCTTTCTTGGCCTAAACTCTAGATCTCCCACAGCCTAAAAATTTCATCTATTGGAGATCAACCACTATAGCCATTACATATCTACACAAGGCTTCAAAGCAAGGCTATAGGTAAAAGTGTATCCTTTCTCAAAGTGTAAGTGAAAATCCTCTTGAGAAGAGGTGGTAAATTTGTAAGTTGTATTGTTGAGTATTGGATCTCCTAATTTGGTTTTGTTGATGAGCAAACATAATTAATTATGACTAACCCATGTTTTGTAGTTAATTAAAGTATCGTTAAATGTAGATCAAAGTTTTATCAAAAGCGACGATGATGTGAAGTGATAACGTGAGGAAATCGAGTGATGGACTCATGGATTCAAATAGAAGACTTCAAGGAATTCAATAAGAAGTGAAGGACTTAATCTGTAATATCTTCAATTCTTTACTTCTTTATTGAATTAGAATGTTAAGCCTTAAATAGTCTTACTAGAAGCACTTACTTGTCACAACACATTAGATCATTTATGTATTGATCCCATAGGGTTAGATAGGCATTCAGCTCAAATTTGCGCTTTCAGCCTTCAACTAGACGGCTAGTAGTTTTCCACCAGACGTCTGGTGTGCATATTTTAGGATGCCTTAGAAACCCTATATGGACAGACGTCGGAAGGTATCTTCTCAGACGTATGAACTGATGGACATATGTCTGTGAGATGACCAACAGACATCTGGTAATTTTGGTCTGGTATTCCAGTAACTTCATTTCCATTAACCCGACTGTTAAGTCGTCTGTAGCTTTAGTGCGAGATGCCTGAAAAGTTGCCCAAACGCACAGTAACCTTTTTGCAGGCGTCTGGTATTTTTTGCAAAAAATTCAAGTAACTTCTTTTCCCTTGACCTGACTGTTAAGTCGTCAGATGCTTTAGAGCCAGACTCTTGAACAGTTGCACAGACGTCTGAAACCCCTTCAGTAGATGCTAGGCCGACTAGCCGTTAGACATCATTTATGATCTTGTCAGCATAGTGCCCCAGACGCCTGGTAGAACTTCTACAGACGTCTGGTGACTCGGATTTCTACCTGTTACAGGCCGTTAATTTCCAGCATTTAATGCTGAAGATTTCCTAAGGGATTTGGTGGGATTTTTGGGTGCTATTAATAGGGACTTGATGCATTCAATTCAGAACTTTTGAACACTATTAGAACTCATCTAAACTTATTGAAGTTCATTCAAAGCTCACTCAAGCATTCAAAGCCTTCATCTTCTACACTTGTCCTCAAGCATTCAAGCTCACACATCAAGCATTCAGTGCTTCTTTCTTGGACAAGTAGTAAGTGCTCCCATCTCTCAGTTTAGAGCACTAAACACACCTAGCCTTCACTTCTAAGTAAGATATTCATGGCATATGTTTGTGTATTTCATTTCAATTTCATACTCTTTCTCTTGTAAGTATTACTCGGTTTGTGAGAGTGAACAATTCCATGGTTGTAGGAAGTGGTGTGTAAATTTTACTGGTTTACTCTTACATGGATTTGGTAAGACGGTATTAGTGGAAACTAATCACTAGCGGGATTTGCTAGTGGATTACTGGAGCAGGATTCTATGGAGTCGGGGATTTGTCTCAGGAGAATCCGAAACACGATATATTCATTCTTTGTGATTGCACCATGGTTGTTTGTCTCATTTATTCATTTCTGCATAATTGGTTGCTAGGGATTTTAATTAGGTGTAATTTCCTTTTTAATTTCGTAAAACACTTTTCATTGCCCTTTAATATTTTCTCCCTAATTTCAGGTCCTAAAATTCCTCTTGAAAAGAGGTGTTGTAACTATTTGTTATAATAGTGGATATAGCCAAGTGAAACTTGGGTGGCTGGAGTAGGATATTGGGTATCTGAATCAGTGTACATCTCTTATTTGTGTTTGCTCTCTATTTTCTGTGTTGCTTTAAATCTTGTCTTATTATTTCTGCTGCATACTCTATTGCTTGAGATAAGTCTTGTTGATTAAGTTTAAATTAAGTAACTTCAATTGTAAACTTAGGTAGATTATCTAGATAAATTTTTTATACACCAATCACCTCCTTATAGTGTCTGCCTTCCACTGGATCCCAACAAAAAGCATCGGATGATGCTAAAGAAGATGATGGGTTAAGAGCCTTTATGACGAATGTTGTCACAAGGCCCTTCTTCTAGCGCCAACTGTTGATGTCTACAATCTCGCGGAGCCAGGATCATGCCACCGGACACCTGGACCAGATTACCAGAACGAGTATTCACGCAACAGTGAGCCCGGACTGGTCGCTTTCGTCGAGCAAGGAGAAGCTCCATCGCCGCCTCCTGGAACAGAGAGAAACCAGTTCAGAGGAATATGAGGGGGTGGCTCTTCGAGTTGACTACGATACTTAAGTGAAAATCAAGCGGAGGAAGGATGGAGCGTGGTTGTGTGTATCTGGTGCTAGGGTGTTGAGATTGTGTGTTAGACACTTAGAGATATATTTTCTATGGGTGTTCGAAGATTCAGAGATACATGCTGAAAGGGATGCCGCTCCCTTTTGTAGAATTGGATGGACAACCCTGTCATGTCAGATGGTCCCACACTCTCATCTGTACCCGACTGGACGTCTGTAAGGGAGGTCATCAACGGGATCTTTGG
This sequence comes from Scilla litardierei, assembly GCA_030789695.1. Taxonomy (NCBI): domain Eukaryota; kingdom Viridiplantae; phylum Streptophyta; class Magnoliopsida; order Asparagales; family Asparagaceae; genus Scilla; species Scilla litardierei. Next base: position 11,116 of record JAULAV010004878.1, on the reverse strand, counting down.
CGGGATTATCGGGATTTGGTAACGTGCCTGCCATAACTGTTCCCTTGACAAAGTGGAATGCACTCACATCTGCCGAATAGGGACAGATCCGCTGGCAACGGCTCGAAGAGGGTGCGTGTCACTTGCCTGGGCTGTGCAGCTGAGGGAGCAGACCTCGAGGGGTCGTCACTGCAGAACTGTGCTATTCAGGGAGCTGACCTTGAGGGGTCGTCCCTGCGGAGCTGTGCTGCTGAGGTCTTAAGATCTTTGCGGATGCACGCGATTGCCAGCGGGTCTCATCTGTCCAACTCAGCCGGGTCCCATTGCTGACGGTCATAGTCGGAATTTCATCTACATTGATTTTTTTAGAAAAACAAATAGATTGTGTTGATGGATCTTACACCTATGCATGCCAACACCTACCACTCATGCATGTAAAACAGCCATGCTAACAACCATTAATGCATTCCTTTTCTTGGTCTTCTTTCGTTTAGGCTGTAATTCAACATTTTTTTTTTGCCGGAATACAACAAGTTTAGCTTCCGTATTGATTTTGTCCACCACAAACCTAAATCGTTATGCGATAATCACACGCGCTTGATGGGAATATTCGAACCTATGCTCTGCTACATGTTTTTCTTTGCCAATTGAGTATGCTCATTTGTCAAATGTATGCAGATTGTATTGCAGCTATTGCTATCAAGATACATAATCGTCACAACTTTTGTTTGTCTTCTGAGGTTTGGACAGAGATCCACTGCTTGCTTGCTGAATTCTTCCAGTCCGTAATAATTTTGTGGTTTCTTTTGGATTCCTTGCCTGGCAAACCGACGTAATTGCATATCGCAACAAACTCTAAGAAAGCTCCCTAGATGCAAAGACGCAAATGGGAGCAAAGATCACACAATGTAGTACTAGAAATAACCCATGCACTTTGTGCACGGCGACCCAAGAGAACACACACACACAGGATGACAGAGAGACGGGGGGAGAGAGTGATGATTGGAATGGCAGAAGAAGAGAGGAAGAAAGTCGAGAAGAAAGGGGGGGCAGGGAGAGTGGAGAGCAGAGGCACCCCCTCTTGGTGTCTTTGTGCCCTCTCTTTCCCCAGCTCCCTCCCCCTTAGCCCTCCCATGTTTGGGCCTTGCCTACACCTAGTTGCCTGCTATACTTAGGAGAGACCTTAGATCCCTGCCCCCCCATGCCAATCTTTGAGGTGTTAAAGCACAATCCATCCATGGAGGGAGATGGATGGATGTGTTCTTCTTGAAATCATTTTGTTGGGCATACCCTTGTGTGGGTCATTTCACCATTTGTTTGATCTCTGTCATTAGGGTTGCACTGGAGGCTGGCAGACCAACATGCAATTGCTACCACTTGGGCAATTGTCCCACATTCAAATAATTGCCATCGACTACACTACTAGCTCTAGGGCATTGAACCAAAACCTCATTGGTAGGTAGCAGCCAAAAAAGGCTCAAGAACAGAGGGGTGGTTTTGTTCTAACCCATTTAACTAATATTAAAAGGCAACAACTTGCCACCCTACTTTCTTCCCTATCCTCAAAGAGAGCTTGAGAGCTTGAGAGATGTTAGGCCTCTGGACAACAAAGTCTGGAGTGCCATGTCAACTCCATGGCAGGATATGGTGAGTGGCATCTTGGAAAGATCAATTGCCATCTTTTTGTGCCAATGATGTGTGTAATGGTGACTTCATATGTAGTTTCATTGTCCATGTCCCCCCTCCTTCACTAACCTAACATTGCATCACTTCACCTAACAACCCCCTAACAAAACCAAAGGTGTGTGGGAACATGGAAAGACTCCATGCATCCTCTTTCAGCACCACCCCCTTTCCTACAATTTTTTTATTTTAAATTTTTGGGTTAATTAAAACAAAATCCCTCTATCATCAACTTGTGACAAGATACTTCCTTTTTAATGAGTTAAAACTGTTATGATCCATTGTATTCAATAGAAAATATTTATTATAATGTATTTTACGAATGCATTTTGCATGCCCTCTGGTCATCTAATCCTTGTTCCGCCCCCGGGTGTGACCCAAAGGGTGAGATGGCTAAGAAGCCGCCACTATATCAACCATTTTGTCCTAGGTGGAAGAATCCACCTTCAAATGCACATGGACATCCAAAAAACCTCTCTCACACAAATGACGCAGGACCCACACGGTTCGTTGGGTGCAAAACCGGGCTCAAATGGAAAGAGTGGGTGCGAGTGTGGGTATTGTGTTATGGTTTTAGGGATTTTTTTTATTTGAGTGTGTATGTTTCGGTGTTTTGGTTTTGGATGTGTTTTGGTGGGGTGATATGGTATTTTAATTCATGGTTTGTCTTAGGTGTAAGATACATCCCTAATTTGTAATATATAATAGAAATAACGCATGCACATAGTGCACAGGAACCCCAAAAAACCACCCAAGGATGCAGGTCCATATATAGTGACAAAAGAGAGAGAAGAGTAGGCGTTAGTGTGTATTGTCTAGGGATAAAAGGGGGACATGCAGGAGGTTAAAGTGCAATAATCCGCCGGGGGGTCGGGCAAAGTGAAAAAAGCCCAATGGCAAACTCGTAATTAAGCTGGCTAAGGATGGGTTTCTTTGGACGTCAAAGGCTGAATGGCAAACATGAAAATAGGGGAAAGATGATGGGTGTTTTAGTGGTGTCATTTGGGCATTTCAAAGGGCAATGGCAAAACCGTAAATAATGGGCCTAGTGGCTTTTTTTTTGTGTGAGGGGTGAGTTGGCATCCCTTGTGTCATGTTTGTTTGATTTACACATGAGACACACATATGCTACATGTGACCACCTCCTCAAATGTATAATAGATTTCTAAGGCATCTTCCGTGGGGACCATGACAATCATGTCATGGAGCAGTCCATCACTCTCCAGCCTTCCTTTCTAAATCCCTCGCTTGCTCTCACCCACACAAACGACAGGTACAAAATTCGTGGTACCATCGCCTGTACCATCCACCACCTGTCTATTTTTTTTCTCTCTATAAACCAAATAGCATTGGCCACCGCAGGATAAGGCTCACCCTCGCCACTAGTTCTGCTGCCCCGCAAGCACATCCTTTAGCGGACCATTTTAACGGCGGTTTGTTCTCTTCGGCCTTCCATTAGTATTTTCTTGATCACGCTTAGTGGGTTGAAAGTTAGTGCATGACGCAAACTTGCACGCACGTTAATTAAATTAAACTAAAGGCGATTGCGTGCTTAATCAACATTATGGCCTCTGCCCCCACTAACAAATGTGGATAGCAAAAGGTGATTAGTCTACTAATCAAAGTGCAGCAATTCGTCCATTCAGCCGGGGGGTCGCTAAACAAAGGCGATGCCATCGTCACCGTCACCCCTATTTGCATCACACTTATCGACGGCTGTCGTTGTCGGAGATGGAGTGGACGACATCTCGACGCATGGCGATGGCATTGCCAAGGGGGCTCCCCTTTGGTGTGCCGTCGCATTCGTTGCGGTGTCGGGTATGCGACGCCCTTCCTCGGAGTAATTGTAGTAGTTTAATCGAAAGAAGTCATAAACAAGTTTCAGTAGCTTTTTAGTGTATGTGTCCCTTTTTTTTGAATAATATGGGCCCAAAAATCAAATATAGGGCCGAGGCCCTAGGGCCCATGTTTTTTTTTTGGGGTTCGGATGAGTCATTAACAACAGGAGCCGGCTCTTAACTGTTTGAAGGGCTAAAGCTTACTTGGTTGAACTCTAGTGGAAGGTGAGGAAGTCCTCTAGAATGGTTCAAAGGGCAAGGCCTAATTTATTTTTTAAAAATATCTAAATCCTTGTTTAGTTAGGCTTGAATCTAAACAACAGAGATGCCATCAAATTTGTTTTAAAAGAAACAAGTTTTAAGGGATCACATACAAAAGATAGAATCACTAGTTCAAAGAGAGCAAAGTCATGGTGCAATGCCCAGATTGGGTACAAGCCCAAAAGCTTACTGTAGCTTGCTTCACTCAAGGCCCACCAGTGATGGGCCCAGCTCAGTTTAGTCCGTCGGGTAAGACCCATCAACAGCGACCTCCTAACCCGGCTCGTGGGTCAGCTTGACCTGACCTCGGCACATCCTCGCAGGGGCGACCTCACCCCCAGAGGTCAACCTCCTCAGTTTCAAGCCACGAGCACCTATCTGCTCGGTCGACTCAGACCACGTAACGTGGCAGCCTCGGGCGATCAGCCTAAGCCCTCTCCGGGTTGTTATCGCTATGCCCGTTCAAAGTATACGGATTGGCAGTGCCACCACGGGAGGCGTGTGTTACCTTTTGGCAAGAGGCGCATGGCCAGCTTTACCAGGGAGCGGTTATGGTAGGCACGTCCCAAATCTCTATAATTGCACCGGAAACCCAGCTAAAGACTGGCGATTCGGTTTCAAAAGAGAACGGGGGACCACCTGACGTGGCGAAGCTAGCCCACCGACCCTATAAATAGAAGAGAGCCCTCATCTATCAGGTATGCGATTTTTCATATAACAAAACCCTAGCATCTTCACCCTTAACAAAACCCAAGCAGCGGCTAACCCTACCCGACGCCCCTATTTCCTCTGCTTGAATCTAACTTAAGCATCAGAGTCTGATCGGAGGGCCACCTCCATCCGATGAGGCTAACGAGCTTTATATCTGTTTCAGGCATTAGACGAAGGATCTCCGCCCTAGTCCGACGAAACCCACATGTCTGGGCTCAACTTGTTGTGAGAATACTCGTCTACACGGCCTGATCCAGGCCCAGTGAGATTTTGTGCATCAACAGTTGGCACTAGAGAAAGATCATTGTGACAACTCTCGTCGCAAAGGCTCTCAACCCAACAACCCCACCAGAATCTTAGGCATTATTTGACCTATTTTCTCCACCCTCTTTGCTAAAATGGAGAGACATGAAGGCCTTGGCGACCGGGTTTAGAGGAACAACTAGAAACCACGATACGGAAGGAAACCAACACACAGGTGGCTTTCTCCCGCAAACTTCTGCCCCTCTCGCAGCAATTCTCCTCGCCGCTATGGCTGTCGATCATCAAATCCTTGCAACTCAACTCTATGCAATGAAGGATGCTCAAGAACTTTTTAAAAAGATGGTCCTTGGTGCACTCCAAACGAGAACATGTGCCCGGTGATTTCTACCCATGATGCACCCCCTTTCAACAGGGAACGCGCCGACAAGTGAGATGTCACCAGCAATACCGAAGAGTCCAGGAGCAACGACCGAGCGTCCCATGGCAACAAGAGAAAAGGTGTCACCCGCCGGAACATCAGAAGCCCATTGACCCTGGAGGACACCGACCCCCACAATTGCCCGCAGCAGAATAAGGGAAACAAGGCCGACCTCTCCAAGCATGTTGCAGTGAAGCGGGCAACCTGAGCCCCCTCGGTGGGAGACCAAACCAACAAACCACCGCGAGAAATTGGCATGTCCCAACAAGGAAACACTGATCTGCCTGAGGATCTGAGCTTCCTCTCCAATTCACCCTTCACCTCGGCAATCCTCGATGCGTCATGTCCGTAGAAAGGATCACCATCAACCACCAATGCTGTACCGAGGTACAACAGCTTTGGCGATCCGAAAAAACATCTGGAGACTTTCACCGAATACATGGCGGTGATGGGTCATCCCCCGGCTCTTATGTGCCGGGCTTTTCCCAGCTGCCTAACCGGAGTGGCCTGACAATGGTTTAGGAACCTCCCAAAGGGGTCGATCAGCTTCTTCACTGACCTCTGAAAGAAGCTTCTCTCTCACTTCTCTACCCAGAAAGTGACAAGGAAGTATCCCGAATCCGTAGATTCCATCCAGCAGATACTTGGGGAATCCAACTGAGCTTTTATGACTCATTTCACCCAAGCCCATATGGCAATAGAGGCCTACTCTAACAACCTCACCCGAATGGCCCTTCAAGCAGACCTTCTGAATGGGTCGGTCTTGAAATTTGAGGCCTTAAAGCAAAGATCCACGTTTTTTGCTTGCCTCTTAGGTCGCATAAATGAGTATATAGTCGCGAAAGAGGCCTGTGGGACACCAGCGGATGATATCGGGTCCTCTCGCAAAAGCGCAGACTCCGACTGTGGTTCTTCCAACAAGCGCTTCAAATCCAAGAGGCGCTTCGACTGAGGTGAGTGTCCCCAAACTGAAGATAGGAGGCCGATGTCTCCCATGGCACAAGTTTATACTGCCCTAACGGCCATGCCGTCAAAAATCTTGGCCAAGGCAAGGAAGGAGTTCGATCACCTGTGCCCTTGGCCAGAGCATCCAAATACAGACAAGTCCAGATACCATGACTTTCATAAGGGCCCGGCCACGACACCGATGATTGTAAGCTTCTCAAAAACCAAATCAAGTTCCTCATTGAGAAGGGGCGACTAAGAGAATTCAAATCTTCATATCACAACTGTTACGACCTAAAGATCGTGGGAGTCTGGCTCCCGCCCAGAACCACTAATATACCTCACTGACTCGCCCCTTTGCAAACGGACTGCCGGTCCGGAGGTCCGAGGCCACATGGGAATGGGTGCACCTCGCAGCGCCCCTCTCCCGGCCGAGGCGTATAACCGCTCTCGCTCGGCCCGCCAGGGGCAGTGCGCTCGGGGTATACCAGACAGCACAGCTTTGGATGCTGACAGAGGCGCATACATACCCCTCCCTGCCAGCGGTCCATGATCCGCACCCGAAAAGGTGCGCGACTAGGCCGAACAACCCACGAACAGGTCGACCCGGCGGCCCCATGCAAACCCAGTCGTGGGGGATAGCACCGCCGGACCCTTGATTCATCACGCACGACAAACAACCTAGTATAAGGACATGACTGACACTAGCGCCGCCCGACCATCTGACAAAGCACCCCCTGGCCGCTGCGCCCCCTGACACTTAATGCTTTTGACCCTGACACCCTGACAAAAGCGCCCCTGGCCGTTGCGCCATCTGACAAAAGCGAGGCTGACACTCCTGTTCCTGACATCCTCGTCCGAAGCTTCCGCTGACAGCCGGGCCAACTCAGCACGTCGAGTCAGCATGCCAGGTCAGCCCCACCTAATCGTCTCCCATCAGGTATAAATACCCCATCACTTCTTACAGTGAGGGGATTGGCAAATTCATCTCAATCTCATTATTCACACACACGAGAGCAAAGGTCGTCCATATCTTTGTTCTCCCACTCAAAGCTCGTCACGTACGGTCGACACACCCTCAGTTTGACATGCGTGCCCAGCCCCCGCTTTAAGTCCAGTTATTGACTTAGGCATCGGAGAGGCTAAGGGTTGGACCCCAACCCGGCCTTTCTGACGAGTTGCTCGTTGTGCAAGGTAGATCGCCCCTTGGCCGAGACTCGCCGTCGGCTCCCGCCATCCGATCCTCCTCCACCGCATCCGGCGGGCTTCGACTCCGTGGCCTGCTCCGGCGGCAAGTTTAGCCCCATCACCCCACTAATCACTTGTCTAAAAGCCTACCCAAACCCTCTTATCAATATAACCACCATGCCCTTGGTTCCCCCTAATACAAATTCATTGTACGCGAGTTTCACCTCGCAACAATTGGCGCCGTCTGTGGGAACGAAGGGTCACACCCATGTTAGACCCCATGCCGATCGTCCGGAACCCTGACCACGACAAAGATCCCGTTGGACAGGAACCACTCTCTCTACCAATCACTCCGGAGACTGACCCCCCTCCGGGAACAGAGGCCGAGACAGTCCAGGCCTCGGCCCGCGCGATCCAGAAGAGCTTCGAGGCCTTTACTAAGGCGATGGGAGGCTGCGCAGCGACAGGAACGAAGGCACCTCTCGGCCCCTCGGAGCCCCCGAACGTGAAACGGAATCTTCACCCTCAGTTCGAGGAGGAGGGGGGAGACCAGGGGCTCGCCAAGGAGATTGCAGCCCAGCGGAAGCTCTTGGCGGAGGAAATGGAGGTCGCACGGCTGCAGAGGCGCCGGGAGGAGGCGGCCGCCGCGCAGAGGAGTTTGGACGAGGCGGGCGAGACCGCCCGGCGGGCCCACCTGGACGAGGAAACCGCCCGACGCCAGCTCCGCTTCATGATCGCGGAACGCGAAAGGCTCCAGAGGGAGAACGTAGACAACTGGGAGATCCCGGAGGTGTCGGCGATAGGCCAGCGGCCCCTGGACGGGCGCGGCCCGCCGTTGGCCAAATCCCCACCGGGAGGGGGGAGTCCGCCTCGTCAGCGCCACTCCCCCGATCGTCTGAACGAGGAAGCCGTTTGTCGACAACTACGATTCCTCACCGCCGAGCGCGAAAGGCTCCTGAGGGAGAATCAGGAGCGGATGGAGATCCGGGAGGAGACGGCCGGAGGGCGATGGTACTGGGAGGACCGTAGCCCGCAACCCATTGAATCCTCTACCCGTGGAAGGAGTCCCCCCGGGCGACCGCTGCGCTATTCCCCAGGGCGAGAAGACCGTCGGCAGCCACGACGCGACCGGAGCCAGACCCCAGAATGGCGAAGGGGGCACGCGCCCGAGCGCTCTGCCTACCCGGAGGAGGCCATGCCGTTGGCACGGTGGATCACGTCCGCCCCGAGGCCCATAAGGTTTAAACCCCCCATCTGGCCACCTACAACGGAAAAGGCGATCCTCTCACGCACGTGCAACAATACCGAGGCAATGGAGGCGCAGGATGTGGATGAGGCGTTCCTATGCCGGCACTTCTCACAAAGTCTGAGGGACACATCGTTGGATTGGTACTTCGGCCTACCCGCGAGATCCATTGGGAGCTTTGGCGAACTGTCCCACAAGTTCTGCCAGGAGTTCCGGGCAGGGCGGACTAAGAAGAAGCCCCTGGACTATCTCAGCACGATAGTCCAAGGGGAAGGAGAGACGGCAGGGAAATACGTGCGCCGCTTTCAGGATGAGAGACGGGCGGTGGTGACCTGCGACGATGAGGTACTCATGCTGGCCTTCAAGACGGGATTGCGGACTCGGAGCCTCCACAAGTCCCTGCTCTGAGATCAGCCGACCGACTATGAGGCGCTGGTCGCTATGGCCGAGAGGCATGCATTGGCTGAAGAGACCCTCGGCACGAAGAAATTGTTCCCCCGGCGAGGCCGCTCCTGGGCAAGCTTCGATCGCACCTATGACTGAGGCAGGAAGACGGGCATCGGGGGCGCGACCCGCCGACCCAACCAAGGCGTGACCCGCCGGGGCGTCGCCCGCAGGACCGCCCTGGCCCGGCCCGAGCATTCGCCCCGGCCCAAGAGCCCGCTCGGGCCATCCCGAGGCAGGAGGGGCCCTCGCGGGCCCACTACACATAGCTCAACGCCCCCATGTTAGAAGTGTTGGCCGCGGTGACAATGGCCGGACTGCTGTCGGAACCTCCCCGGGAGATGAGGTCGGACCCGGCAAAGCGGGATCTCCGGAAGTACTGCCGGTATCACCGGGACCATGGCCAAGATACCGACCAATGCTACACTCTCAAGAGCGAGATCGAGCGGCTGATCCAGGCGGGCCACTTGGGAGGCTTCGTGGGAAACAGGCAGGCGGTCCAAGGAGAGAGAGCCCCCCGAGAGGCACGGGGACCGGAGCCGCCAGCGGACCACGGCCAGGAGGAGCCGTGCCCCCCTGGGGCGATCATGCGCATAGATGTGATAAGCGGGGGGCCGCCCCCAGGAGAGGCGTCGCCCACGAGCACGAAGGAAGGTGTCCGGCAGGTGATGGTAGCGGGCGCCAACAGCAAGTCGAAGCGGAGAAGGATAAATCGACCCCCTATCACCATCACCAAGGAAGATCTAGGAGAAGTTGAGTGTCCGCGTGATGACGCCCTTGTCGTCGAGGCTCAGATCGGAACGGTCATCGTCAGCCGGCTCCTGATCGACACCGGAAGCTCCTGCGACATCCTGTTTCTGTCAACGGTCGAGAAGACGGGGTGGGGGCGGCCGGACATAAGGCCCGGCACGGGGCCCATCGTCGTCTTCACCGGCCACATAATCCCCATGGTGGGGATGATCACCCTGCCGATGACTCTGGGGGAGGAACCGAGGGTCGTCACCCGGGGGACACAATTTGTCGTCGTCGACATCGCGTCGGCGTACAACGGAATTATAGGGCGCCCATACATGACAGCCATAGAGGCGCTCCCCAGCCTGATACACCAGATGATGAAATTCCGGACTTCGCGATGGGTGGGGCTAGTGCGGGGAAACCGGCTGCTGCCTGGAAGCCGCAGCGAAGGGTCAATCGGGCACCAGAGCCCGAAGCGGGCCTTGACGGTCCTCATTCCTGACGAGAGGGAGGACTTCTGTGACCAGCGGCCGACCCCTGCCGAGGAGTTCGAAGAGGTACCTGTAGCCGCGGAGGAAGGCAAAACCGTTTCCGTCGGGACGAAACTCCCAGCCGCCCTAAGGGCGGCCCTCGTCGGCCTGCTCTGGGAAAATGTGGACATATTCGCCTGGTCGCCCGAGGACATGCCGGGGATTGACCCAATGGTGATCTCCCACAGGTTGAATGCGGACCCAAGAGCCCGACCGGTCCGGCAGAAGAAGATGAGCGCAGGTGGCAAGAAGAAGAAGGCGGCCGAGGAGGAGGTAGAGCGGCTCCTCAAAGACAAGTGTATCAGGCCAGTGGACTACCCGGTCTGGCTCGCCAACGTCGTCTTGGTGAAGAAGCCCAGTGGAAAATGGCGCATGTGCGTCGACTTCACTGATCTTAACAAGGTGTGTCCAAAGGACAGTTTCCCCCTCCCACGGATCGACCACTTGGTGGATCAGGCGTCTGGTTACGAGTTGTTAAGCTTTATGGATGCCTTCTCAGGCTACAACCAGATACCGATGGCGGAGGAGGACGAGGACAAAACGTCCTTCGTCACCGATAGGGGAACCTTCTGTTACACTAAGATGCCCTTCGGATTGAAGAACGCCGGGGCGACCTATCAGCGGATGGTAGACCGGATATTTAGCCCACAGGTCGGACGGAACTTGGAGGTCTGCATCGACGACATGCTGGTAAAGAGTAGGAGAGCCCCAGACCACCTCGCCGACTTACGGGAGACGTTCCAAAGGGTCCGCCAATACGGCTTAAGACTGAACCCCGCGAAGTGCATCTTCGGCGTGCAGTCGGGGAAATTCCTAGGCTTCATGATAACGAAGCGGGGGATCGAGGCGAACCCCGATAAGGTGACGGCCCTCG